>JACXGJ010002489.1:13200-65016 GCA_016801105.1 Esox niger | reverse complement strand
CAAGTGCCACTCAGCTATTACTGGCTGTAAGCTTTATTTAATGGATTTAACATCCATTCTCAGTGCCCACATCCCCTTGGACCAGAGGCACACACTCGACCCCCCCCCCCCCCCCCCAAGAAAAACAATGAAGTGCATTTTGCCTATGCAAGAGTAATGTACAGTATGCGTCTGGCAAAGAGACAAGAAGTATGAGTCCCTTAAACGAACAAGAAAATGACTACGTTTTGATGTTGTAAGATCAAAGTTAAGCGGTGAACAAAGCAAGAGAGACAGAACAGGGGTATTAAAAATAGCGAGGAATGGAATTGTATGTTTGGATTACTTAGTATGTGCTACCGTGCAGTAGGTATAAAAGCACCCTCTTCAGTTGGAGTTAGTACTGTAATCATACTATATACATCAGAAGTTATAGGATAAAGCATCAGAAAGCTAGGGGCATTTAAATAAAGGGTGAACTAGGACAAACCAAGGGTCAGGACAAACCAAGAGGAATAATAATACAAACATTGATCTGATCATGTGGATCATTAACTTAAAAGCAGTGGTCACACTGACTCTCTTTCCCTCCATACATCCTATCTTTACAATTCTTTACAGCAGAAACGGGAAAAGGTTGAAGCGGACGTAGGATGATATTCAACTGTTAGTTCGGCTGAATCATTCAAATTCTTGTGGAATATCATCTCCCACAGTCTCTGGTGGGATGTCAGCATTGCAGAGATCACCAAGAAGGCACACCCAATGAAGCTAATCCAGATACACACATCAATCACAGTCAGTCCTTAATTCATCCATCAAAGTCTGGTTTGAATCTAAGGGACAATAGCTGCTACTTGCACTTCATTTGTCTTAAGTGAAGTATTCAGGAATGATGCTCGCTGACCCCTTCCTACCCATTCACATGCTGTTCTAAAAGATTCAGAGGGCAAGCAGTGCAGGTCAGTCATGACTAAATAATTTGACCACCCGAACATTATATTTATTTTATTTCCTCTGTGCTCATTCACTTCTGTCCCACAGAGCTTGATAAGCCTACGCTTACTTAATACAGTAGCTTCACAATACTGAACTCTGCTCATCTTAAACTTGCATGGACTATATTGAAACTGTAAATGTGTTATCAACTGTATGGTCAAGGATGTAGTGGAGGGTAAATACCATTTCAGCACTCATTAACGTGAAATAGTGTTTATTCACTTTTGATTTAGTTGATTGCCAACATTTTGTTTCCAGAGTTGAATGCTAAGAATGTTAACATTGATCTAAATGATCATTTCTCCAGCTAGGAAGTTTGGATTCATGAGGCAAGTGAGCTCGTTATGTTCACCTGTGCACACTGCCGTTGCCTTGCAAGCAGTGCATTCATTCAGATTCCAACAGCAAATTCCACACATCTGCATGCATGAACGGGATTGACATTCATCAAACTTCCTCAGCCCAGATAGAGGGCTTAATAAAAATCTCTGGACCAGGCACTGAAAACTCTCTAAGTTTACACGAGTGAGTGGTAAAGAAAATTGTTGCTGATATTTCAGTCAAGTGGCCAACCAGCCAGCTAATTAGCTTAATGCAATAACTCTGGTTACATTCTCTACCTCAATCCTATGTTAGCCGCTGGCAAAGGTAACTTATAACTCTCAAACTGGCCAACTTATATACTAGCCTAAAAATATAGCCAGGCAACTTTAAATCCTGCTGTGGCCCAGATAACTAACGTTCTGTAGTAGGTCTGAGCCCAGTATTATATATATTTAATCAATCAATACATGTATAAAGTGCAGTGAAATACAAAAAAATCATGCTAAGAAAATTATAATTTTGTGGAAGATGGAAAATGTTCGTGATTTGTTCAAATAAAGAACTTCTCAGTCATTTGTATAACAGTTGATTATTTCAAGTTTAATTACGTGGATCCATGGGAACAGCCATCCCAACCTTACAAAAGATGAACAGGGTAATGCCATGACAGACTGCTCCACATTTCATTATGGCTTTCTCCTCTTTATACCCCCTTGTCAGCTCCTGCAAATATTATCTCTTATGCTATGAGATACATACAAAACAAGTCGTCATACTAATCGTAAAACAAGATAGAACTCTACATTGTCATGGTAACCAAAGTTCTAGGTCATAGTTAACAAGCCTCCTAACCTAAGCTACCCCTTGTCTCTGTCCTGCCCAAATGGGAGAAACAGAGGAGACAGGCAACTTCACCTTGGAGCCATCTGTACGGGGCCATAGATAAGATTTTGAGGCCTGGCTCCTTCAGTCCAGGCCATAACAAAATCAAACAACAGGGCATGCTGACCTGGTTCTTCTTGTATACGTGGCAACCATGAACAGTCTAAAGCAAAATATAGGCCTAGTCCAAACAGTCCATTTATTACAGTGAATTAGCAGAATAATGGATAAATCAGGATATGGTAATAAATTAATTCTTAACTATTTTGAATTTTGCTTTATAGAGAGTAGTGAGACAGACAAGAATGAGGAATGCACTGGCGCTGAGGTAGGATGCTGTACAAAGGGAACAAAAAGAAGGAGATGGTAGTGTTTTGGTAGTGATAATATATATTGTTGATCATTAATGCGTACGTATGTTTGCCTAATCCGTTTAAGTGAGTCAGTTAAGGAAGTGTACTCCAATACTTATACTTTCCCACCTTCCTGTACATATAGTAGGAATATATTGATTAGATACTGATCACTGGTTTCATATTTGACAGTGACGTACATTTACAAATAGTTAATCACATACTGCAAAGCTAAAATGGTGCACTAACCAGTTCACAATACATATTTGCAGTGCGGCTCATATTAGACGTATAAATGAATGTGATTAAAAAGATAACACAATCTCAATACAGACATATAAAAACAGACAATCTTTGAGTAATTAGTGTCCAGTCCAAACTAACTATTTTGAGACAAACTACCTAATGGTAATTTTGAGTAATTTATAGAAAATGATTATTGTTTATCTAAACATGATCTTTTGCTGTAGTTTACAGTTTACCCTTTTTTTCACCACTACATCACTGTACATATTATATATTCGGCACGCATCCCTTTATTTAATAAGCTCACCACCCATTGTATAAAATGGTTTAGGGTTAGGGTTAGCAGCTGTGGAGATTTTAGGTATTCTGTCCCTATATATTTTCCAGTAGTACCTCTATTACACTAAGTGTACTTTTACTTAGTGACCAAAAGTGATTCTGATTACCCCATGATGATGAATGTTTACTTCATCACCTAGGCAAACACGTGAGAGGTGAAGATTAAAGTCACACACTGCCATCTTGTGGTGTCATTGTGCAGACTCCCCAGCACCCAACCAGTTGACCACGTAATTACAGCATGTCCGACTAACTTGTCCTATTCTTTTGCCATTGTATCTAATCCAGTCAATTCTCATCAGCAAGGATGTGGAAAAGTATTTAAAGGGAGGAAGCCACATAGGGAAATACTATAGAAGTATCAAACCATTGTTCTGTGTTGTTCTGATCATGGTCCTATGTAGGTCCACGGGTAGAGAATTGTGCTTACAATGGCACAGTGCCCCACCAATTACAAACAAGTACAACTTGATTACAATATCTTGTCTATAAATAATGGAAAAAGAAAATAGCCCAAAATGCACCACAGTTTCCTTAAGCATATCATTATATCCTGTAAATAATGTATTGACATGACAATAACTTTATTTGGTGACTAAATCCAGCTAAACCATTCAGAGCAGAATTTGTGCTACATTCAATAAAGCATGTATTACTGTTTTTATGCAGAATAACTATTTTTACAACGGTCAAATTGCCCTTCGAAAGGTCTAATACACAGGTCAGAAAGTCGCTATACTGTCAGCAGCAATTATGTTACTGTGCACCGATGTACCTGACTCTTAAACCATCACTAATAAAATGTCCTTTGCTTTACCATTCTTTTCTTGGCATTTTTGTATGCAGGTGTAAAAAGAAATGTAGTTCCTGGTCCAAGGACCGATTAAGGTACTACTATACACTGAAAAATATCTTAACATATCTGAAATATACGTATTTTACTGAGTAACTTAAACTGACGTGTCAACATAAATTTTACCAGAAATAAGATACTTCAACTCTTTCATTTATACATCAAAGCACAACTCTTTCGTCTAATGAAATTGGTTATGATTATGCTAAGCTGTAAAAACCAAGCCCTTAAAAAGCAAATTTATTATTTGGGTTTTCTTTGTCCTATCCTCCATACTTGTTTGTATGTTGGAACATCCTCCCACACTGTAATGGATGACACACCTGCTACATCAAAGCTGCCAAAATGTGCAACCAGATGCTAATGCTTTTGATCATTTATGCAGAAAGCCCTGACAGGGCCGTAGAATACCACGCCACAATGCAGCAAACAACAACATCATTTAAGGCAGACATACACGAAATGCATAAATGTTTTACATGAAAGAGAACCGTTTCAATGCCCTGAGCATGGTGAATTTTTTAAACTGTTGCCATTAAATCAATCAGAATGAGTATATCAGTAATGGTTCATCATAACCACAAAGTAATATGACAGCCAACACACCATTGATGCAACAAAAATGAATCAGTTAATATGCAATAATATTTATAATAATATTAATATTGACAGATACTATGAGGACTGGGACTGAGGCAAATTTTTTCCACTTTATTGAACATTATGCAACCTGGAAATAATCTATGCAAATATGCATTTTTATATATTTGTGTGGATTCAGGAGTACCATGAAACCCCTCCGGAATAAGGCAAGACAGACCCCACAGTTGAAAGTTAAAATGTTAGTAAAATCTATGCAGTGTCCATGCATATGTGTTTATTTTTCACAAAGGAGCTTTACTTCAGTTATTTCAGAAACAAATGGTGCTAATGCTACATGTTTAATACAATGCAGGCAATGCATACAGAATAAGTGCTGCCGAGTCAATGTCTTTTTTTCATCTCCTCATTCTCATTTTCCCCATTTCATCCTTACAGGTTTAAGTGGAAATGACAGGTGGAGAAAAAAGAAGTCAGGGGATAATGGATTCTAACAAAGCTTTGAAGCCTGTCTTCATCCTTAACCACATACTTCTCCATCACACACACCCATTTCACGCTGAGGGGAACCTTGTTCTTAAATTATTTATTCTCTACACCTTAGAAAGAGCTTTTGTTGCTCCCGCTACACTGGCTTTTAACACTTCTTTCATTTCAACGCACAGTCAAAACACTAATCTTATTGGTCACCATTTGCAATGCTCAAAAGAGGATAGGAAATGTTACATCCTAAGCCTGGGGATCTCCAAAAAAAAAACGTATCCTTTGGTAGGTAAGAGTCACTAGGTTATAATTGGGAGTGGAAATTATGGAATAATCTTACCGTAATTCACCTCAACTTCCAGACATAGGTGTGGTCTAAGGACACAAGGAAAACTACATCCAGAGAGATGTTCTGCAGTCTCAAGTATGAATGAATAGTAACATTGATCCTTGCTGAAAGAATCAGAAGCTACCTCTATTCTTTCTCCACCAAATTCCCTGTAGAAGATGAAAAAACTTAAATGTGTTTTGATTATTGCAACTGTCAGGTACATCAATGTATTAATGAGAGTGAAGTACATAGCACAAGATTAATTGTACAAAGGTTGTGCAAATTAAAGAAGTGAACCCAATATAGACATTATTTTGAGTATTTTTTTCTGTATCCCAAATTATTATGTGTGATTGGAGGTGTTCCAGTCATTGTGTTGCTTTACATTATTTTCAGTATTTTTGATATGTTGCGCCTGAAGAGGTCCATCAGTGTCATAATTGATTGATTTATTGAGCCTGCTTGTGCCATTGGACTTGTCTCAACAATGTTATGATTGACCAGGATATTGCTACGTAGCCAGTTTGACGAATTTCATATGGCTTTGTATAATCTACAGCCTGAGGATAGCCACAAAGGTAGGATCAAAATTGGGGCACTGCTAGTCTTTTAGAGATTCTCGAGAGCTCACTAGCAAGATAGCCTTTTAAGTTTGCGAAACAATAGCTGCATCAGATGATTCCCTGTGGCAAAAATAGCTGGACATTCCTATGAATTATGAATATTGTGGTTTGCCTGTAAGCAGAACATTTTATTCTTGTCCCTTTTCAGGAGTCATTCTTGTCCGTTTTCAATTTTCTAACTCTTTCCCAGAGGTTCAAACCTGGCCTATCCACCCATTTATTTGACAGCAATAATACCATTACACAAACTATTACAATTATTATAACATTAATTAATATGATGTTAACAGAGCCACTCAGCAAAAGCCTTTGGATGATGTAGAGATTGCCATTCAAAGTAAAAGGAAAATAGATGGTGACTGTGGTGATGCCTCTAGGCATCTCTATATTAAGTTTTGTAGGTCCCCAATTTGAGGCAGCTGTCTCTAATTGCCTCTAATTGGGGATCATATTTAAGTTGCCCTTTTCCAAACTAAGTGGTGGATTATGGTTTTTGACATGTGCCCTGCAGGTCTTTTTTTTTTGCTTCATCAAGCAAGCGTTGAAGGAATGTTTTCTGCAATCTCTCTCCACCTTGAGTCCTGTCTTCAAACCTTGACAACCCGGCCATCATTGTATTGTTTTTGCTGAGTTTCCCACCCATGTTGATGGATAGTTGCAAGTTCTTGCCAAGACAAAAATGGCCTTAAGAGAAATCATTTTAAGTTACTAGGTCATATTTGTTCAATTTGCCAGAAAAGGTTTTTCCACATTACTTGCCAAAACTATTCTAAGCTACCGGATAAAAACTGACTTGAGTAAAAATATTTAAATTAGTAAATGTGCTTTGTATTTTCTTTTATACAGTAATTACCTTTGACTTAGTAAACCTCCATGCCTCTGGCTTTAAGACCATGTTAAGAAAGTAGCCTTCTATAATTGTTGTGAAGGTAGGAACTGCCTTAATTACATAAAATGCCGTGGCTTACAGCCACTGACCTACTACTCATGTTACATTTATAAACCAAAACTTGTTTTACATGTAGAAAATTTCAAACCATGCCAGTACTCTTAACTCACCAGCTAAGTTATACATTTTCAGAAATGCATGTTTTATATGTACATGAACCTTCTTCCAAGTCCCAGGTCTTTTGCTGAAGTCATCAGGGTTTCTGTTGTTGCATCCATTTTGCAGAAAAGTACAGAGATATGGCTTGCTTCATTGCCAATCTCACATGAAGGCACTTTCTGTGGAGCACCTGGTCTACTGTTACACAGGGTCTCCCAGCACAGCCATGAAAGACTAACTCCTTTAGAGTTGCCGTAGGCCTTTCTTGCCTCTTTTCTACCATCTGAACTACTCCAGCACAATCACCTTTGTATGTTCATGTTTGTGTTTCCGTTGCAGTGAAACATGGTGTCAGGTTAAAATCCCAGGAAAAAATAATAGTGATGATTTTCCCGGTATAAATGGCAACAGATGGCTAACCAATATGATGCTGTTGAGAGTGACATTATTGTGAATCTTTACGGGGAAAGTATAGTAGATGAGATGGTTTTCTGTGGGTTATTTTTTCCATGGCAGCAATGCAAATTGAATAGAACATACCTCGGCAGAGTAAAACATAATGCATGCAAGTATAGCATGAAATCATGTAAATCCTATATTCTATAGAAAATAGTACAAGACAACACATCAAATGTTGAAACTTAAAAATGTTACTGTTTCTTGACAAATATTTGCCCACTTTCAGTTTGTTGCCATTAACACAAAAAAGTTGGGACAAGGGAAACAAAGGACTGGAAAGCTGTGTAATGCAAAAAAAAACATGGTGGAACATCTTACAACTAATTAGGTTGATTAGCAACAGTTCAGTAACATGATTGGGTATAAAAACAGCATCCCAGAGAGATATTTCAGAAGGACTCTGAAAATCTGTGTGGGCAAATAATGCAACAATTTGAGTCTAATATCTCTCAGTGTAAAATTGCAATGAGTTTGGGGATCTCATCATCTATGGTACAAAATATCATTAAAAGATTCCGAGAATCCGGAGAAATCTCTGTACCTATACTGGATGGCTGTGATCTCCAGGCCCTCAGGTGGCCCTGCATTAAAAACAGACACAATTCTGCAGTGGAAATCATTTCAGGGCTCAGGAACACTTCAGAAAAAG
The DNA here is from genome assembly GCA_016801105.1 of Esox niger. NCBI lineage: Eukaryota > Metazoa > Chordata > Actinopteri > Esociformes > Esocidae > Esox > Esox niger. The sequence continues at coordinate 56,848 of JACXGJ010002489.1, read as the reverse complement.
AATTATGTGAACATAGTACATTGCAGCATCCACAAATGCAAGTTAAAACTCTAACACGCAAAAAATACGCCAGATATGAACAAGATACAGAAACCGCCGTGTTCTCAGGTCCCAAGCGCATTTAAGTGGATAATTGTCCTATAGTCTGACAAATCAAAAATGTTAATTCTTTTTGGGATCCCACATCCTCCGGGCTAATAAGGAAAGGGCCCCCCTGGCTTGTTATGAAGGCACAGTTCAAAAGTCAACATCCATGATGGTTTGGGAGTGCATTAGTGCATATGCCATGGGTGCATTTCAAATCTGAGAAGGCGCCATTACTGCTGAACAATATATACAGGTTTTGGAGTAATAAATGTTGCCATCCAGACAACACTTTTTTCAGGGAAGGCCTGCTTATTTCAACAAGACAATGCCAAACCATATTTTGGATGTATTACAGAAGCATGGGTCCATAGTAAAAGAGTCCAGCTGCTAAACTGGCCTGCCTGTAGTTCAGACTTGTCACCCATAGAAAACATTTGGTGAATTATGAAACGAAAAACATGACAAAGGAGACCTCAGATTGCTGGGCACCTGAAATGCTATATCAAGAAAGAATGAGCAAACATTTAACTTTCTAAACTAAAACAAATGCTCGCATCAGATCACAAACACTTACAGAGTATTGTTAAAAGAAGAGGAGATGCGTCACAGTGGTTAACATACCCTGTCCCAACTTTTTTTAAATGTGCTCCAAACATAAAATTCTAAATGGGCATGTATTTTTGTGAAAAAAAATATATTTCTCAGTTTTTACATTTGATGTGTTGTCGTTGCAGTATTTTCAAATAAATATAAAGATATATGATTTGCACATTATTTTGTTCGGTTTTTATTTGCATCTTAAAACAGTCCCAACTGAGACAATGCAAAATTGTTTCACTATAGTGAATACTAATGCAGTCAATAGATTTCAGCTGTATTTATGTTATTCACTTTGAAATTGTGGCATACATACCTGATTTCATTGATTTCATTTCATATTCTAACACAACATTTTTTGAAAAGTCCAAGAGGGGAGAACGCTACACTGTAGGTAATTGCTTTTCACTTACAGTGTAGTTGCCAGTCATATCAAACATAGTGATGGGCAACTAAACCTTTCTGAAACCTTTTGTTGCTTGTGTCAGAAACTGTTTATTACTTTCTGCTTTGAAACAATGAACACTAATGACTGGTTAGAAATAAATATCTTATGTTTAATGTTTATATATTGGCCTTTTCCCATAATTGTGAGGCACAATAGACCCTTTATGTGTTAGTTAACAGTGAGGACATATTTTGTCGTTGGAGCCGAATTGGTGGCAAAAAGTGACAGTAACCTCTTTTCAAATGGATTTGTGGTTAGGCCTGCACATTGACAAGGGGAATTAAGATTTAATTAAATGAAAGTTCAGAATCCACATTCCTCTTGCTTTTCCACAATACAGTTATAGCCGGCCATAAAGAACAAATGTCACTTACACACTGAATGACTGATAGGCTCCTCCTTGTTAAATATTCCTGAATTCTTATGACTATTCCTAGGAAGTTAGTAGGTTAGTAGACACTAGTAAGTCAATTACTGGCTACTAAGCTATTAAAACGGCCAGTGGCAAAAGCCATACAATTCATAGACACTATTTGTGGTGGAGGTAAATAATAATTTTTTGTCAGTTTAACACAATGCTCAATAGTGTGTAGCAAATATGTATTACCGTGTTGTAGTGATTAAGGGCAGTGCCTCTCATGTGGGAGGTTTGAATCTAGTGAGGCCAACAATATTTATTATTTTAATTGCGGGCCAGCAGAACTTGGCCTGCCTATTCCTTTTCTGCAAGTAATGTGTGCATCTGTTGCAATGTTTCACATGGTAAAGGTAGGAGTGTCAAAGGACACATTAAATAAAATGAGTTATTTGAACAACTACTGGAAAGGTTTTCACGATTCGATCTTGTGCCACTAATTGTTACAGCTCAACCTTAAACCTGAACCTTAAAGTGATAAGAACAAAGGACTGTATTAAGGACATATAACTGTTGCAGAGAATAAACAAATAGTAAAAGAATAGTAATAGTGACCTGGGCCTAGTTGAACTGCCTCACATAAACCACAACAATCATACAAACCATCAGTAACTCACGTTTTATGACGCATTTCAAAAAGCATACAACCAACCACACCTTCTCACAGATAACACTAAGAACTTCAGTCTTCTTAGTGTTAATACATGATGTGGTGGCTGGCGAGTCTGTGGCCATAGCACGGTGGTGTTTACACAACACACACACACAAGGATTGTGTTGTTCTATGCTTGTGTTATATATTTTGTGTTATTATATTTTTTCCTGCTCATCCATAGGACAGCAAAGGTGTTTATACCCTGAGAGCATGGTGATAAGGTCAAGCTTTGAATTGTAATTTTGGCTATATGTAATACCTCTCCAGTAAAGTAATGCCAATAAAGCCTATAACTATGTTATTGTACAATCAATCAGAGCACTTACCAGTGTGATTTAGATTTTTTCTTACTCACTCAAACATTGTTCATAGTTTTGAAAAAATCGAAGAGCTTGAATGGCAAATTACATTTTTATGGCCCAATCTTGTGTTAACAAAATATGCTAATAAATCCTTCATTACTGTCGGCTACATGGCTCCTCTCCTTGGAGGCGTTTTTACTTCCGAGAGGATAAATGCTCCTCACACACCAAGCCTATGCAACAACATACAGCTCCGGAAAAAATGAAGACAACACAGCACCTTTTTCTTCCCCTTACAAAAAAGTCATAAAGGAAGGTTTTGAATGAGGAAAAGAAGGGTTCAAATTAAGAGACAACAGCAAATTGAAAGCTTCTGTTCCTCACTCAAAACTTTATTTATCAACTTCTTGGGGAAGGAATGAAAAAGGTGCAATGGTCTTTAAATTTTTTCTGGAGCTGTATGTGAATCAACATTTACTTCAACATTTCTAACGGTATAATATATCTGAGTTTAGTGATAATAGAATTCAAGAATTTGCATCAGATTTATACAGAATACACACTTCTTCAACAAAGGAACATGGATACTGACAACTTAACAACAACATATAGACAACGAATCCATTAAATAAGATAAGCTGATTAGATTTGGATTCTAATTCACATATTATATTTGAACTGGTGAGAAGAAGAGCAAAGAACTGTGTTTAAGGGTAAACCCTAACATTTTACGGTTAGGGTTAATGTTAGGATTAGGAAACATGGATTTTTTTGTTTTCTGGTCCCCACAAGGATATAAATAAAATTAGGTGTGTGTGTATATGTGTGTCGATAAAACTGGTATGTCAATACAGACCCAATGACAGTAACATTTCTAAGGGAACTCCACCGCGTGAACCTATAAATCCGATCAATTCTATTATCTAAAACAACCCATCAATGAATGTCACAAAGACAACCAATATCGTAACTTAATGTGTTTATTTGCAAAATGGTATAGTTTATGGAATATAATTGTTTTTTATTCAGTCAAAATTACACAGTCATTATCACAAAAATGTACTCAGGAATACAGGCAGAGCTGAGACGTCTCTATTTGATCAGTTAGATTTGCCTATGCATGCTTCAAATACAGTAAACCATTAGCATTCCAGCTTTCCTTGCATTGTAATGTTTGTATAGACCTTGTACAATCAATCATGCTTGCCTGGGTGCCAGTATCTATCTCCTGGGTAAATACTTATCTGGCAGGGGACTGGCCTGAAAGTGGGTGGAGGTCAAATCTTTAAGTCATCTGTCAATCTCTTTTACTATTGGTCAATCTCTTTTATGTCATACATTATTAATTAGTGCCATCGGTTGTGCATCGTGAGCAGGACGACAAAGGAGGCTAAATGTTTAAGCAAGCATCCCATTATGTCCAGTGAAATGTTTGCATTCTTTAGATTGGGCATTGACATTTTCTTCCACATTTTAGTCAGTCAGCAAATGTTCTCATTCACAGTGACTTACAATAGCGTCAGCATATATTTTTATATTGTTGTTGTACAATACCTGTGGGAATAGAGACCAACCCTAACAACGCAATCCAACTAAGTTAACAAAATACATACACACAGATACATATAGAAAGAGTTCAAAAAAGTTTTAAATTCCTTCAAAGCTAGACTCTTCCTGTCGGGTCTGTATTAAAGCTTTTAAGCAGGAGCTTCTGAAGTAAAATAAATATTGCATTTATACAAAAATATAAGTTGCTTTAAGCTTTTGTCTCTGGGCAGGTCATGGACTGTCAGAGATTATCGTCCAAACGCCCCACCAATGCATACCTTGATTCTTCTGCTTTTCTTGGTGACTGTTTTTGAGATGCTCTGGATGTGTGATAATTATCATGTTACCCTCAGTATATTTTTCGGGGGAAGTTCCATGATCTGCAACAAACACATTTTTAAAACTAATTAATCAAGTTGATTACTCAAGTTACCCAATTAATCAAGTTACTGTAATTGACCAATGCTTTATTCATCAAGACCATTCGATAAAAAGCAATCAATCTTCCTTTGCTGACTGAATACAAGATTTTCACCTTCCTACAGTGACTGGGAAAATAATACAATAATAAGAACAGAACAAAGTTATAACCAACCACTGTACAATCATTTGTTATGTTGTATAGTAGACTACTTACACATTTCAATATGGTATGTGCAAAACTCCTGTAATTCTCTGTAGTCAGAGAAGAGAAAAATAATGAGGGATTAGAGGAGAAGAGAATGCAGCAGGAGTGTGCAGAGAGAGATTGGAAATGCCATTTGCTCCACTGGGCATATCAAAGGGAATCCTCTATGACCCCTGGGAGAAGAATCACCGGGGTAAAAACAGTTCCGCTGTAAATGGACAAATCTCTCTCTCTCTGCTTTCCCCCACTTATTACCGCCCCCACCCTTTTTCTTCATCCCCTGTTCTCTTTCATGGTCGCAGCACATGGCAGAGTCTATATCAGGGGAAATTTCCAGTGACCAGCAATGGTAGAGTAATAAAACGGTATACCAATTAGCCCTGAACTAGTACCCAGGTCCCATGTGAGCACAACGGAGGATATGATGAAGGAGCAATAGAGGCAGTGTTATAAAATCCTCAAGTTAACTCCTAGATTTATATGCAGAATTTACAAGGATCGCTTTGAAGAGAAAGGTAATAGTTGGCAAGCAGTGACTCCAAAATTGTTTTAGTGTATCATCAACATCAATGAATACTCGTCTTTAGAGCGAATCAGATTACTTTTAAAGCACATCAAAGGATGTCTTTAAACTGTTGTCTATTCTTCAACTGAGCAAGCCCGTAGAGCCTTCTGACATCCTTATCTCTCCCAACCAGACCCTGCTGCAAACACATCAGTTGGCTGCAGTGATACACACCACAGTCAGCATCATCTTTTTTATGATTGTGTATTTATACTGTCTGTACATTACAGATTCAATGCGGTTTGGCATTGAAATAATGGTCTACAACTCACTGCGTTCTCGCTTTCGACTTGGCAGGTAACAGACATGCAAATTACTTTGGTAAATATGAGATAAGCAATTCAGCTCTTTGCACACAAAGCTTAGACCCTTATTGGGATCCATAAAGCGCTGCCACGGTATTAGGGTTTAGGTCTAATTTGAGAGGGTCAAATGGCCTGCTACTTCAGACTGATGACACCAGCTACTGCCCATTTGTCCCAAGTGTCAGTCTGCTCCTATGGCTTTGTGCTAATGACTTGGCGTGTGACTCAACATATCAGGAGGCTGTTAGTACTCACAGCAGAAACGCAGAAGCGGAAAACTGGCAGATTCGGAAATTTGCTTTAGATCATTTTAAGCACTCAATGCAGTCAATGAATAAAGCAGACCAAACCTAGAAGAAATTGCATTGGGTCCTATAAGAGAACCACCCCTTAAGAAGACCGTAACTAACTTTCATCGTTCCATCTATGGCGTCATCTTTGGTTAAGGAACCGTACTGGCATCTAGTGGGGATAGGTGGTACTACTTTTGTAGAGGCACCCCGCTCTGGTGCCGGTCCATATGAGTCATTCATTCGATGTTAGTTTTTCCGCCTGCCGTAGTCCCAGAGAAAGTGGAGGGAGAACAGTTGCTGGGAACTGAATATATTCCCTGGGGAGTATGTGAGAAAGTAGCGCCATCAGTTAATTTGTTGTGATTAGTCAGCCAGGATTTCTATTCTGTAACCCTAGGGGACAGCGTTACTCCATGCTTATGTGTTAGCCTCAAACAGATACCTTACAGTTCTCACTCTGCTGTCACAGGAAGGAGCACTGACACAATGATACACAACATGCTAGGAATGTGCTAATGTGCACCTTATGCAGCACCTTATAACAGGGCAAATGCTTCAAATGCTTCATTAACTAGTAGTACTTATGTTAGGACACTAATATAGATATAAATTGAAATGGTTGTGTTCTATGTACAGCAGTATCTTTCCGAATGTTTCTAGGATCTAACCCCCCAGGTCTTATGGTCCCCCTGGCGGCTATGGACAGTTGCTTGCATAAGCATTTAACCCCTGTGATGTGGAAGCTCCTAGTTTACACAGATGAAGAAAATTGCTCTAGTGGTGCTTTTCACTGGTTGACACATAAAGTCAATTATTAACATGCATTTGCACTATATACTGAATATATGTTAATATATGGAATATACAGAAGATTGGAGTGTTTTTGGATTGTGGAGTAAATTGTCAAATGTTTTGGACAAACATTTTTGTTGAAGGAATCCAGAAAAAAGCAGAGTAGTTTAAATGTTTGTGTTGATTGGATTCTGTAAACAAGTCTGACACTACAGTTATTCTTATTTATGATAGAGAATGTTTGGAAAACAGAGAATTGTGCACTGCTAACACATTGTTCGCATTTGTAAATTGGATTCCCGAAATGTCCCATTAGAATGTCACAGTATGTCATTATTACACTGTCTACTATTTATTACATATTTAATTATTTAACATCTGAGTGGCCGTGCAAAAATGTTCAATTATCATTTATTTCTTTTCTTTAATTGGGGTATTAAGTGGCGTTTGAAGGCATCAACAATTGCATTTTTATCAATAATGGGCCCAAAGACATTTTAGGAATGTACAGATTGGTCAAGGGTAGGACGTTCCAGTTAGTAAGAAATGTATTGGCATGGGCAATCGATGTATGTCAATCAGAAGTAATCTTGCCGTTAACCGTACAGACATGTAATCTTCGTTATTGCCATTCTGGCAGACATGGAACACCACAAACTGGTAGACATGGCTAGGCTTCTTAGGATGAGAAGGACCATGTTATTATGGTATTGAGACATGCATTCATTCAATTTCCTGCAGAATTAACAATAATACAAATAACATTAGCCAAAAGCTCCAATTCTTCAAGTAAAAATCCTTAATGGTGAAAGAGCCACATCCGTTTATAACAATACACAAGTTACAGGAAATCTAAACACTGTTTTACCCTCCAACATACAGTATGCCACTGTTTTGGAAAACAGCAAACACATTTCAGTGTCAAGTGTTTTGAACGACAGGACACCGATATCAAAGACAGAAGGCCGAAATTGATTATTTACTGTCATTATTTCAAAGTATGTTGGTTGATATTACATTCCCTTTTCAATGTTTCCATGTCCTTATGAACAATATTTTTCTAGGTCCTCATTCTCGGGTGCTCTTTAGCTGCACACCTTAAAGAAGCGTACAGTAAGATTTGCTACATCAGTATATCCTTTATCTGCTTAAAAATCGGCTTTTAGATTTATAAATGTGCTAAACCAAGTTGAGAGATGAAATACGTGCCCACAACTTTCATCAAATTTTAAGAGTACTATGTGAATTTTTTTTTTTTTTTATACTTATGTTGATTTGTCTTGTTTTTTATGTTACTTATGACAAAACTTTGCAGATGATTTTAATCTGCGGAGTTAGGGTTGCATAAGGGCCAATATCATTGGACCAGTAAATGAAAAGCCGCTGGTTACAATTCCAAGCCAACAAGGTGAAACAACCCTGTCGTTCTGACCCTGAACAAGATAGCAAATAACCTCCACGTTGTTGCAATGGATAAGAATGTGTTCTTGCACACCTAACTGGAGAAAGAACGGTCAGGAAATACCAGAATGTTCATCCCTGAACATGTTGGAAGCTACCAGTAGAGGTCATAGTAAGACAGTTTTCCATTGCATGACACCTTTCCTTATGACTAAAGACTACAAAATTTGTTTATCTAGGAATATTACTCAGGTTTTCTCAGGGGTCAACAGTCACTAATATCCTGTAGTGTTGGAAGTATTTTATGTCTTTAAAAGGCTTGTAATCTTAATAAATTGAAATTGTACAACAGCACAATATGGTTGGTGATTATATTACAGTTGGGCTCATATGTTTGGATACCCTGGCAGAAATTGTGAAATTTTGGCATTGATTTTGAAAATATGACTGATCATGCATAACATTTAAGGATGTGTCTTTTATTTAAGGATAGTGATAATATGAAGTCATTTATTATCACATAGTTGTTAGGCTCATTTTTAAGTCGTAATGATAACAGAAATAACACAAATGGCCCTGATCAAAAGTTTACATACCCTTGATGTTTGGCCCTGCTACACATAAAGGTGAAGATGGCAATTCAAGGTGAATTTCCCACACCTGTGGCTTTTTAAATTGCCAGTGTATGGCAGTGTCTGTGCATAAATAGTAAAAAGAGTTTGTTAGCTCTCACGCGGATGCACTGAGCAGGCTAGATACTGAGCAATGGGGAGCAGAAAAGAACTGTCAAAAGACCTGCGTAACAAGGTAATGGAACTTTATAAAGATGGAAGAGGATATAAAAAGATATCCAAAGACTTGCAAACGCCAGTTAATACTGTTCAATCACTTATTAAGAAGTGGAAAATTCAGGGATCTCTTGATACCAAGCCAAGGTCAGGCAGACCAAGAAAGATTTCAGCCAAAACTGCCAGAAGAATTTTTTGGGATACAAAGAAAAACCCACAGGTAACCTCTGGAGAAATACAGGCTACTCTGTAAAAAGACGGTGTGATTGTTTCAAGGTTACAATATGCCCAACAACAACTTGACACACCTCACACAGTTGAATGTGAAACCCATAAGAAATAACAGATGTGTTTTGCCTGCTCACTCATGTTTTCTTTACAAATTGTACATATATTACCAATTCTCAAAGGGTATGCAAACTTTTGAACACAACTGTACCTCTCAGACAAATAATTGATCTGCCTTTATTTCCAGGAGTATTTGGGAAGTTTATCCTCACTGACAGTGTCTATCACATTTGCTCATCATGTATTTCAACTGGTTATTTGACAGATTAGATCAGAAATAAAACCTAAGTTAATATTGTATTCGTCACTCAGGAAGAAACGTAAAGATCCGGTCACCTAATATGTATGGGCTACAGTCATCCTCTTTATAAAATGTATATTTCAATATGGTGGATAAATGTTAATGATAAATAAAACACCAACATAATGTTTCCATGGTGAAATAAAAAGAGGTGTGTGTGATTTACTGTTACACAACAAAAATGTAAGAATTTAAGAAACACTTTAATCAAAAATAATCGCATACATTTGCATACCATTCAATTATGGAAATCATCCACAAGGCATCTGTTTCTCAAAAGGTACAGCTCCATAAAACATTAAGAAACCACTGCACCTCTTTCTTTCCTTTCCTTTTCGACTTTTTTGGAAAGGAAAGAAAAAGGTGCAGTGGTCTTAAAAACAATTCCGGAGCTGTATTTGTGCACTTGCTCCGCTGTGAACAAGGGACACGCACTCCACTTTATATTCTGGTCAGAGAGAGTTTGTGCTGTTCTGTGAAAGAAGGAGCACACATTGTGGTATGAGCTTTTCAGTTTCTTCGCAATATCTCACATAGAATAGCCTTCATTTCTCTGAACAAGAAGAGACCAACATGTTTCAGAAGAAAGTTATTTGTTTCTGGACATTTTGAGCCTGTAATCATACCCACAATTGCTGATTCCCCAGATATTGAACAAGTTTAAAGGACAGTTTTATTATTTTAATGGGCAAAAAAATTGCTTTTCTTTAAAAAACAAGGACATTTCTAAGTGACCCCAAACTCTTGAACATTAGCATACATATTTCGTTTAAAATATTTATGAGTACTTCCTTGGTTGTGTTTTCCTGGCCTGTACTACAACTTGAATAGTCCAATGTATTTGGCTTATGGAATATTTTTTAACAATCCTGGTAGCAATATGGAATTGTTTAAGGTTGGAATGTATTAGAATAATAATACCAAGCCTGCTTGCTTATATTATTACACTTAGTGTACATTTTAATTTTGGTAATTTAACTTGCAGTAATCAACTTTCGGTAAACATTGCAGGAAGTGGGGGAAACAATACAAGAAAAGGTTACAATTTCCAAAAATATTTTTGAAGTTGAAGGACCAATTTTGATTTGCATCATACCTTTTTTGACCTATCAATAATAATCATAATTTATACACTGCTCAAAAATATTAAGGTAATTTGTAATCATCCCAGTATAAACACTCAAGTCAATTAAACATCAGGGATATCAATCTTACCAGTTTGTGAATCAATGTCACCTGTTTTGGTGCAAATGAAATTGACAACAGGTGCACTGGAGAGGCCACAGCAGGAAAACCCCAAAAATGGAATGGGTTTGCAGGTGGTGGCCATGGACAATTGCCCCTCTCATTAACTTTCCTGAGTGATTCTTCTCCAGTTTTGTGGTTTATTGTCCTTGTTACTACTGGTAGCTTGAGGCGGTGCCTAAAGCCCATTAAGGTTACACAGACAATCCTGCTCCTCCAAGGTGGTGGATCCATATGTGCTGTCACAAGAAGGTTTGCTGTGTCTCCCTGTACAGTTGCAAGGGCATTCAGGAGATACTAGGAGATGGGTCATTACACGAGGACAGCTGGACAGGGCCGTAGAGGGGCATCAACACAGCAACATAACCGGTATCTGCTCTTTTGTGCAACGGGGAACAGGAGGAGTACTGCAAGAGCCTAACAAAATGACCTCCAGCAGGCTACTGGTGTGCTTGTTTCTGAACAAACAGACTCAATGAGGGTGGCATGAGGGCCCGATGTCCAATTGTGGGACCAGTGCTCACAGCCCAGTACTGTGCAGCTGGATTGGCATTCGACAGAGAACAACAGAATTGGCAGATTTACCAGATGACAGCATGATCACACTGAACATATGTGACAGACATGAAAAGAGTCTGGAGACATCGTGGTGAACTTTATAGTGCCTGCAACATCATCCTGCGTGACCAGTTTGTCGTTGGGTCAGTGATGGTCTGGGGAGGCACATCCTTGGAGGGACACACAGACATCCATGTACTGGCCAATGGTACCCTGACTGATGTTAGGTACCAGGATGAAATCCTCACAGCCGTTGTCAGACCATGCGCTGGTGCAGTGGGCCCTGGGTTCCTCCTGGTGAAGGACAAGGCTCGGCTTCATGTGGCCAAAGTGTGTCGGCAGTTCTTCGATGACAAAGGCATTGATGCCATTGACTGGCCCTCACGTTCACCAAACCTGAATCTAATTGAGAACCTCTAGGGCGTTGTGTATCTGTGCATCCAATGCCGCCAAGTAGCACCACAGACTGTTCAGGAGCTATCATAAATTGCCTGCTATTTTTTCATCTGAGGTTACCCTGCATGAAAAGGGCACATTGAACAGAATGATGAGCTTTCCCAATTATTTTATTTCATACCAGCTTTAGTGAATAGCCCACACTAGTAACATTTTCAAATAAAGTAATTTCATCAATGGGATTTGGTTCCATACGTTCACCAGCGTTGTTCGTTCGTGAAAGAAACATCAATTACGCCTCATGAACTTTGTTTTACTTGTATTTCCAATCTAAACCTAGTTATCCTTTTTTATTTTATTGGTTGTACACCCAACACACTCTACAGCATCCAAACATGGATCAAACTGAAATGTTGATATCATGAATGGTGTAGTAATTCCATAGCTTCCATCCTTATATAGAATACACATTTTCTTATTTTAGCTGCTAATTCTCGCATAAAGATTTGTCTTTGCTCACTAAAAAAGAATACTTTGCTTAATTGTCTTTTGAAAAATTCGTTGTAATTTTGTCATTTTGATATGTAACTGTAATTTCTGTCCGCTGTAGGCGTTGAAAGGGGATTCGAAAATGTTCTTTAAATTACATACTTTCAGGAATAAGAAAAGGCAAACAGTGTCCATAATGCCAAGTGTATCCACATGATGTGAAGCATTGGTGGGGAAGGGAGGGGCTAGAAACATGAAACGTAGTGAATTGGATGATACAGTGCGTGCGCGAGATGGGTGACAATAACATGATGAAATGAAAGAGAAAGGATATATCCCGATACGTCAAAATATTTATTTGTGTTTGTTTGAAATACATTTATGTCGACTATGGCGTATATTGTCGATGGTGGACTTACGTTGCGCGTAGACTACATTATTATGTAAGCATATTTATTAGAATGCGGGCCCCTCGATGTGTCATTATAATGGATCGACGGTAGCTATAGCAGTGGACAATGTGTTTAAAGCGTCAACTGTCTTTTACAGAGGTGATTTACAGTTAAATTATGATTGTAACGACTCACTGTAAAGGAACGTGTCCCTGTTCTTCACTTCGACATAGCGGTCTCTTCTAAGTTGATGCATTCGAAATCTGGGCGATTATAATTGCATAGCGCATCAATCCATCGTTCTCTGGTACGTTTCCATTGATGGTGATTTTTTTAATTGTTTATAAATGTGACATAATGTGTGTTATGCACTGTGTATCCTTATGTTTATGCGTTTTTTTACACTGTAAGCTAGGCGTGCCTGTCAGATATGGATTTATTGTAGTAGCGTGCAGGCTTTTGTTGTAGGTTTCATGATATAATAGCAATAATAACGGTAGATATTATATAATTGCGCATTATTTATATTAATGAACTAGAACTAACAGTATTTCTAAAATGTTGCATTTTGTATTAGAATCCATTTTCAATTGTGTTAATGCAGACCTCCCTTAAACCTTAGGCCTTGGTTTTAATGGGACTCCCTGCTGAAGTGAAATGTTAGATAAAATGAAAATGTTTACCTAAGCACTGGTGTTTACGCTATTCACTATGGAAAATATAGTTTAGATCATAATCTCAGTATTTCCTATATTTATGATTCAGTATTGGTGTGTTCTTTTTCTTAGATTCAGGGCAGAGTAACAATAGGTTATAAAACCCAAAATGTCTCAAAGATGCAATCAGTGCAAAAAGGTCAGGAGCATCATAGCTTAAAGGCATGAACACTGATAGGCTTCTTTTGCAAAAAATATCAAATCTACCGTGCAGGCTGCATTAGACTTGACTCTTCCCCTGGAGTTGCAACACAGCCCCTTGGGAATCCTTCCAGGGTGCTTGCTAGGTGTCAGGCTTATTAGAGCTAGATGTATGCTTACTGCCTGGTCAATGCTTGCAATTGATCTAATCAACTACAAGGAGGCTTTGCTCAACTCTCAACACAATCTTGTACTCCCATATCTGCCTGCAGCAGTCTATATTTAGAATGCCGGCAATGAAATCTGACTAATAAAGGCTCCTTAATATGTCATTAACATGCCTGCTCAGAAAAGGAATTGTACCAACCAACTGTGGGTTCTCCAAGAGACAAGTTGATTTAACCTGAAAAAAATGAACACAGGTGGACTCCATTCAAAAAATCAGTTGCACCACATCTCATTCAAGCATGTCTTATGAAAGGAGCTGAGTATATTACTTATATATATATATATATATATATATATGTATATATCAAACACGCATACACAATAAATAAATAAAACACACATGTACAATAAAAAATAATATATAGTTGTTATTTAACCAGGTTCTGGTCTGGCTTACATCAGCTCTCAACTCCTCATTGTGTAGTCACGTCAGCCAAACCAGTTTCCTCTTCCAACTCTAAACCTCCATCTCTCTTTCCTCAGTCTGTCTCTCTCAGTCTAGAAATTGGCACAATGGCCTTCTCCTTTCTGGTATTCTTGATGTTATCTCTTCACACCCTCCCATCCATTTGCTGTCCAGTGGGCTGTCGCTGCTATAGCCTGACAGTGGAGTGTGGCTCCATGGGCCTCCGGGACATCCCCTCGCATGTCCCGTCTTCCACACAGGTTAGTCCTGATGAGTCCATACTTCTACTACATCTGTTTCCTAGACACATGTACTATCCACCACCACAAAATATAGACAGCCTTGTGTTAGGTTATGCTGTTTTTTTATGTGGTACGTATATTTTAACACCATTATTCCCAGAGGTTCGCAGCAGCCTGTTTAGGGGATGCATATTCTGTCAAAAAAGGGTACTTTCTTGAAAGTGTGCATGTAAATATGTGTGTGTGTGTGTGTGTGTGTGTGTGTGAATGCAAAAGAGCATGGGAGTTGTTATGATAGAATTGAAAAGGTCAGCCTTGAAAATGATTTGATTTGTGGCAGTGTTGTTGTCTCTCGACCCCATCATTCGTTGTTGTGTGTGCAGTAGGGCAGTCCCTGACTCAAAAATCTTGGTTGATTACTTCTTTCCAACATGTAGTCAGGGTTTGGGAATAATGTGTTTAACATGTGTTAAAATATGTTACAATGTTACATGAAACTCATAAAAAACACACATTTTAATCTGTTATGTTACTAGCAGAAAATATATTGTAGTTGGTTCAAAGATGTAGTTGGTTTAAGTAGATGTTTCTTTTTGGATTACATTTGACTTCAGAAAAGGTTGACAGGGTTAAAATAATTATGTTGCATGTTTGATCTTGTTTCTAATATAAGCATTTGTCTTAAAAAAAATGTCATAGCCAAAAGTGGCAATTGCAACAAGTGTAGTTAAGAGTGATAAAGAACCTTCTGCACACCACTGACCCTGATTTTGATTGGGATTTATGATGATATGTCTGAATGTCTGAGACAGGAAAATATCCTTTTTGACAAGATGGGACCACTTTTTTTTTAAAACAGTAATTTTCGGGAAGTGCAATTTTTTGTGGGATAATATGACTGGAGTAGACATTTCCAGTCTCCCTCTGGTGGCCAGGTTGAGCTGTATATGAAATGAGTTAGGTATATTAATATTAAGCAGAATTGTGTTAGCAGACATACCAGCTAATTCTACCAGGTTGGCCTATGAGAAAAAATATCAAAAGCTAGCCATTTCACACCAATTGTTTTAATAATCTTTAGTCTAAATGTTGGCGTAGCTGAGAGAGGTTTTAAGCAGCTGCCCTCTCTCTGCTCAAGCAAACTGCTTTTGACACAAGTCAAACAGAAATTTCCAACTCTACAATTTGACTTCCCATCCATGCTAACAAACCGTTGGCATGTCCTGCCAGAAATAAATCCTCTACTCTGATCAAGATAAGACATGTGATAATACAACATGGTTCCAATCAAAGTTCCAGTTATGTTTTGCAAACAATTCTTTTGTCTTGATGCTCAAGAGATTTCCAATGTTCCAGATAAGGTTCACATTGATAGATTGTTTATAACATCTAAAGATTTGTATCAGTAAACTGATAGCAATTACATTTCTAAAATGATATATTTTAGAAACATATCAATATTAGCTAGTAATTACATTTTTCATCCAAAAACGTACATAAACAAACGCCTACTCACCTTGAAGAGTTTGTATGCTTTCCCCCTCATTATCAATCTTTGTATTTTCCCCTTATGTTCCTGTATTCTATTTAGACCATCTTCCTACAAGATAATGCTATTGGACAGATCCGTCTGTCAGACCTCACCCAGCTGGGCTGTCTGCACTACTTGTACCTGCAGAACAACAGTATATCAGCCCTGGAACCTGGCGCCTTCCAAAGCCAGGGTCAGCTTCTCGAGCTGGCACTGAATGGGAACCGCATCCACTTGGTCACAGCAGATATGTTCAGGGGTTTAGAGCACCTCCGCATCTTCTACCTGGCTGGAAATGAAATCACTCGCCTACAAGACTATACCTTCAGAGGTCTACAAGTAAGTCCCTATATTTGTTGGTTAATGTTTTGTTTAATCAATGTTTTCTTTTACTGTTCCCTGCCTCTCTTGTTTGAAGTTTTTGTTTTGATAACTGTCTAGACTACACCTTTCTACACTAAATGAACATTTCCAGGTAAACACTTCCCAGGTCAAACAATTTTCAGAGATACTCCTCTGAAAAGTTTTTAAAGAATCCTCCGGTCCACTTTAAAAGGTCTCCGGTCCACTTCCTTTGCTCTGTTTTACTGATATTACTTTTAGTCTTAGTTTGTCAACTGGGATCATTCCAATGATCTGGAAAACTGCACGTGCTGCCTCTATATAAAGGTGACACACTCTGTCTTGTTTGAAAAACTGTCCTAATGAAAATGTATATTTGTTTATGGTTTTAGAACTATCTTAGTGATAGGACTCAAGTTATGGATGAGTGTGAATGAAAATGTATTGCACTTCATAAAGTAGTTCCCTAGGGTTTGATATCGGGTCCACTACTGTTTACCATGTATATATATAAAAATGGTGTATGTAACTGTGTGAGAAAATGTCATGTTCACTACTTTGCTGCTGACAGAGAATTGTATACAGCACCTATTTCTCTTTTACAAGCATTTTTGCACCTGCAGTCTGACTTATAAGCTTTACAATATTTCCTTATAGATCTTCACTTGGTTTTAAATGCAAATAAAGGTACAGAAATATACAGCTCCGGAATAAATTAAGAGACCACTGCACCTTTTTCTTTCCTTTCCAAAACAGTCAAAAAGGAAGACTTTGAGTTAGTATTTAGAGACCACTGCAAATTAAAAGCACTCAAATCTTTCTTGTTTATTGTAGAGGGCACCACTCTAAATGTGACCTCAGTCTCAGCTGGTTTTCCCTGTAAAAATAAAATAAATAAATAAAATACATGACAGGCTTCAAGTACCCCCACAGCATTTCGATGAGATTGAGATCAATTCCATAACCTTCCATTTGTTCTATCTGAGCCATTCGGTTGTACCGTAGCTTTTGTCTTTTGGCTCATTGTCCTGTTGCAAGATCCATGTTCTTTTCCGATTTTTGACAGATCATCTCAAATTTTCCTCAAGAAGTATCTAGTACAATATAGAATTTGCAGTGGACTCACATATCGCAGATTGGCCAGGCGCTGAGGCAGTAAAGCAGCCCCAAACCATACTGCCAGTGCCTCCATGCTTTACGTCTTCTAATTTTAACCATTTTATGTGATGACAAAGCTTGGGATGTACTTACTTTTTCTGCATAAAGCAATTGCATTCCTGTTTGTTTTAATTGTAAAGTTGAGGAGGAAAAAGTGATTTGTTAAATTGGGTTTACTTTCTTAATGATTTTGGTTGGGATTTAGCTCAAATACGAACGTGATCAAAGTAGAAAAGTGAAATCACAGGCTGTTCCAACTTGAATTTCATCATGGCATCTCATAATATGACCCAGCATGAAACGTTTATGTAAAAATACTTCTTTCCGAGGGTTATACTTACTTTTCTAAATGATTGTACATTGAACCATTCAAAGTTTCTCCAAATGCCTCCAAGTACAAGAAAAAAATGTTGTCCCTTAAAGATAGAACTGTAATTATATAGAGTATACAGTTCTACAAACACCACAACAATTGCTGTTTTCTTGTCAGTAACATTCTCTACATTATATCACTATACATTTTTTAAACATAACAATCTGTGCTTTTATAGCGTCTTCAAGAGCTTCACCTGCAGCAGAATAGCATTGAAATGCTGGGAGACCAAGCTTTAGTTGGTCTGTCTTCTCTTGCCCTTCTTGACCTCAGCCGGAATAATCTGCACACTATTGGCCCTGCCACCCTGCGGCCCCTTGTCAGCCTGCAGGTGCTACGTGTTACAGGTAAAGGAACGGAAATTGGACTGAATTTCGGATTGGGGCTGTGGGTCTAGATTAGAAGCCTACACTAAATATATTGCCCTTGATCTTAAATTGAAATACCACGAATTCTCTGGCTTAAATGTTTCAATATTGTGTTTCATTCTTTTCCATTCTGTGATAACGTCCTACTGTAGACAATCCGTGGCGTTGCGACTGTGCCCTGCACTGGCTGCGCAGCTGGATCGATGAGGAGGGCCAGCGCTTGCTGAGCTCGGCCGAACGGCGTCTGCTGTGTTCAGAGCCGCCTCGACTTTCCCACCTTAGCCTTGTGGAGGTACCCCTTAACAGCCTGGTGTGCATCCCCCCCGTGGTGAACCTGGAGCCCCGTCGCCTAGCCGTGCACCTGGGGGAGAGTCTGCGTGTCTCTTGCCATGCTTCCGGTTACCCGCGGCCTCAGGTCACCTGGAGGAAGGCGTCCCAGGGCAAGGTGGAGCTCTCTCCGCGTGGGCTTGTACAGGACCTGAGTGGTGTGGGAAGCGCTGGGACTGAGGAAACGTTGCATCCAAGTGCGGGGCGGGTGAGACTCCAAAAAGAGGATGGCGAGCGCTTCAGTCGAGACACGGGCAGTGGGATGCTGTTCCTCAGCAACGTGACGGTAGCTCATGCCGGTCTTTATGAGTGCGAGGCCTGGAATGCTGGTGGTGTGGCCCGTGTCACCTTTCAGCTCGCGATCAATTCCTCGTCCTCTCCCGGTTGGTCGCCTGCCTCATACGCCCCGTCCTGGCCTCGCCTACGCTCGAATCGGCCAACGTCTTCAGATGTGAGTCGAGAGCCCCTTTACGCCCTTGGCAGCATGGCCTTCAGCTCGCTGGGAGCTGCTACGCAGACTGCCATTGCAATAGGGATCTCACTTCTGACCCTCACTGCCCTGCTACTGGTGGCGATGATCTACAGCCGGCACCGCCAGCGGCTGAAGGACACAGATGACAAGGAGGAAAGCATCCTGTATGTCAACGATTACTCTGATGGGCCAACAACCTTTGCCCAACTGGAGGAGTACCGTGATGAACGTGGCCATGAGATGTATGTTCTTAACCGCGCCAAGCCGGTCATTCCACCTTCCACTACAGCTGCTACCACCACGCTGGGGTACCAACAGCAGGAGCCGCTATCCCCAACAAAGCCCCAAAGGGAGTCGGATATGAGGACAATGAGAAGGATGGCGGGGGAGGGTGGGGAGGCAGAGCCTGTGACAGCCGAGTCGGAGGGCTTGTTTCTTAACCACACAGGGTTGTTCCTTGACTCACAAATTGCATATGAGATCCACTGCTGAAGGCCCACTGGAGTATGTTCAGAGTAAGCTAACCCATAGTGCTTAATGTCACTTGGTGACCAAATCTCCAGACCACAGATCAGACGTGACATGACTCAAGCATGAGTGGCAGTGAGATATAAGACATATAAGGAGATGTTCTGTACCTCTCTCAGTCAAAAGCCACACTGTACTGTACCTTACTGTCAGCTGTGAAAATTAATTAAATGTTGTGTTGATTAAGTCCAGCTTGAACATATACCTACTATGGAGAGACCCCTACATTGAATGGAAACTGATGAGTGTGGTGGAAAGGCCTTTATTGTGCCACTTTCACTATTTGCATCAATTCAACTATAAAAGTGATCAAAACATACCTACCTGACTAGTTTGATAGGTTGAGAAATGTAAGAGTAAAATGTAGTTTAAGAAAATCTTCCAGAATTTTCAAATTTCAACATGTTATTTCCTAAGATTTCCTCTGTCAAAGATGTATAGTTGAAAGAGCTCACACATTTCGGTCCTGTATCTTTCAATATATCAGTAACTGCATACTGTATGCCACCAAAGGTCAATATGCATGAACTGAAGGTAAGGAGTTGTATTATATCGAAGGGCATTACCAGAAATCAGTCCCCTCCTATAAAAGTTTGAAATCGCTGAAAGTACTGTAGAGCTTAACTTTATAATGAAAGTGTTTTTGTTGCTGGTGCCTCAGTACAGGTTTTTAGTTAAATGGTAGGTATAATCTACCATAACCAAGTTACATATGGACTTTTGTATTTTAAGTACCACTTTTGTATTTTAAGTATCAGAATTCCCAAGATTGGCAAAGTTATTTCCAGCCACCCAGCCACACGTTGTAATGTACCTTAAAATGTATAAACTCAAACTGAACCAAACTGTATGCCCTTGTAACTATTAAATTATATTTTGTCCACTTACAAGCAAATACTTTATGAATTTACAGTTACAAATCAGTGTGCCAGATTGCTATTAAAATACTCTGTAAGCTAAGCCTTTAAAATTAGCGCTGCATGACTTATCTAGTGGCTTCCAACCTACTGCTAACAAGCTTGACAATTTATTGCAGCAATAATGATTTAAGCCAAAAGTAAACCAACATTTCTTAAATCTTCTAGCTGACTAGTTAACCTAGCAAAACACCTCACTATACAGTTCTAACAACAGTCTAAATACAAAAGCACCCAACAAATTAGAAGACCTTTGCCACCAAAAAGATAACAGATTGACTAACATATTGAATGCTTTGGTGCATCCAGTGTTAAAATAGTTGAGCTGAGTTAGCGATCAGGTACAAAAATACATGGGGAGTAAGCTAATGTAAAACCATTTCTGCAGGTTTACTGTGTTGCTGTGTTGAAGGTTAACATAATGAAAATCAATATTTTGCGTCATCTAAATAGTTTTGGAGGCAGCGATTTAGACTGCTAGGCAACCCCAGGCCATGATTTTCAAAGTGTAAGCATGTGGCATGGTGAGATGTTAAATCTTTCTGTGAATACTGCTGCTTATTTGGCACTCTTCTGATTTTAAGAAAGCACTGTTTCTCGCCGGAAAGCTAGCTAGCCTATCAATTCCAAATGCCACATAGGTTGAGATTCAATGATAACATAAGTAATGGAAAATTAGATACATTCCAATAATCCAGTATTAAAGGACAAGCAAAACACAACAGCAGAGTGTATGTCTAGTGGCTAACATTAGCAAGTTCAAGATAGCTTGTGTTGCTCTGCTCATTGGGTCCTTTTAATGATGTTGGCAATAGTGTGTTGTGGGTTCTGAAGATATATATAAATCTGTTAATGGATTTAGCAAATGTGGTGGAGTTATATGGAACCAGATTTGTGACTACAACAAACACCACATTGTTGTTTCTTTGGTTAGTAAAAATGAATGCAACCTACCAACGCATGGTAGGCCTTATGTGAATCAGTGTGTTAACTTTATTTCTCAAGTGTTTCATAACTGTTTAGTTATTTACATTATGCCTCAGTATACTTACAGAGATTTTGGTAAAATGTTGGTGGTCCAGCACAAGACCAAATTAGGCTGTGGTGTGTGCTGTAAGCTGCCTGCTCATAAGTTCTATTCCATTTTGCAGTGCATAGAAGTGGTACTCAGTAATTGGCCGTAGTACTTCTGAAATTTTAGAAGCGACTGCCAAAAAAACTAAATGTTAGCTATTATTCAAATTGTGATTTTGTCATACATATGTTGAAAAGTATGTGGACCCCAGCTCAAACTTTTACAAATGGCTGTACAGGGAAAGAGTTTGGTACTCCCAATGCATGCTGGAAATCAGTGTGTTTGAGACAGAAACGTGAAAAAAGCCATGCAGTCTGGCCTTAAAAGACACGAAAGTTCTTAGATTAATTTAAGGTGTTTTCAATACATTTATTTTAAGTTATTTATTTGTGGTTTACATTGATTGTGTTCTACAGAATTTCCAAATAAATATGGTAACTAGTGTATTTTGCTGTTTAAGATAATACTATAGTAGCCCAATTCAGACAATTTAACTCTGAAAAAGATGTGAAATTATCTCAAGGTTTGTCAAGAGCAATTATTGGCAAAACAAATAAGATTGTAAGTGGTATGCCATAAAAATGCTCCTGTCTTGGATTGAGTCTCACTTTTCTGCTGTACCACAAATGATGTTGCCTTCACAATAACCTAAAATACATCTCTGGACTTAGCAAAACTCATTTTTTTGGAAAAGAAATCATTATTTATGTATGGCCTCTTTTCAGTATAAATCCGATCACAAGTCAGCAGATTAAATAAACTTTATTTAAATTTGTTTGCAAAGTTTTAATGAATTGCCATGTGCAAATTAGTTTGTTTTACATAAAAAAAGGTGTGTGGCCTCAGTAATTTGTTTGATGTTGTATTGCCTAAGTGGTCTATTACAAGAGTTAAAAGTCATTTTTGATTGTTCTTGCCATGGACACATTAATTACAGCTGCTGTTTCCAAGCCCTCTGCAATGCATTGTGCCTAAGAACAACTTTTAGCCAGGGTTTATTGGCCATATACCACACTACTCTATTGCTAAATACAGTATTACTCTAAAACTAAGATGACCCCACCATTTTGTCATTGCCAATAGCCAATATTGGACATAAATGTCCACAAAGCTGCAGGATGACACAGTCCAGGGCAATGCTTCTCAAACTGTGGCCCATGGGCCGGATGTAGCCGGAGACACCTGAAGTTGCAGAGGGTAAGCTTGTCTGTTATGCAATTAGTTACTACAGAAATTAGCATAGGCAGGGCTGTCTGATACTGAATAGACTAGAAGGGGATGTGTGAGCTTTAATATTATTTTCTATTTACAAAGGTTTTTGTCCAGTTTGTGTATCATATATAAGACAAATCCCCCCTGGTGTCCCATCAGTACCTACATGATCCTGCCAATGATCTGTGTGCTAGGGGAAACGATTGTCCAGTTCTGCTTGCAGTTGAGTTTCTTCAGACAAAATGGACATAGTGAGGGTGGACACCAGGAAGAGTAGCCATTGCTTTGGCTTGTACTAATGGGAATCCTGATAAAATATCAAAATACCATCTTGGGCTACTTGAACATCTGCATGATGAGGCAGAAGAAGAGCATACTGACAAAATCTAGATTGTGTATTGATGGACTCACTAATGTTTATGGATTCTTTAACAGGATATGAAGTGAACTAGATTTGATTAACACTGTGGTGACAATTGAGTGGACTCAAATATCAATGTCTCCTAATTCTTACAACTGTAACTGTTTGTGTGGATTGACATTACTGGCAATAATCAAGCTGTCTGCATTAGCATTGTCAGTCAGAGTTGTTACTTTGCATCTCACTGTTGCTGATCACAGTCAGGGTTTGATTGCTTTGACAGGAACCCTGCTGTCACCCCACAATGCTGCTATATAATTCCTTAGTATAGAAAGCACTGAAGTGATTATTTGATTCAGATCTACTTATAAAGCCAATGAAAACAGTGCCATTAGTGAAGACTGGGAAGGAGACGTGTACTCATGCATACCCCAGCTATTTCTAGCAACTTAAATTGATCAGGTTTTTGTCAATATTAAGATATTGTTATCGTTTATCTGATAAGTTGGTGAGGAGTGCCCTCACAGAATTGAATGGAACACACATGCTAACACACACACAATTATAGATTTGAAATATATTGTTTTTAGCTGTATAATTTTGAAAAAATCATCAGGTATAAATGGTAAATTATGAGTAGGATTTGGTAAATTTTTTATTGGAAAGGTTTAGTAAAAATCTGTCAATTTCCTTGCTAAGAGTCACGCAAAAAAAGCCCTGTAATAGGATGAAATGTAAACATTGGTCAATCAGACCAGCGAACAAAGGTCATTTAAAAGGTTGAAGATATTCAACTCACAAGATCAATGACAATGGATTCAATTTATGAGAAGGTAATGGGTGGTGGTGTGATGCTTTTCTTTTGTCAAGACTAGCATTAAATGCAAATATTCACCCTTCCCAGGACCAATCACTCAGGGTAGGAAAGGGGCGGCATAAAGTAGCGGAACGTTTTGAAAGATCTTGCACTGAGGTTAGGAGAGGGGAATGCTGTAGTCATGATTTTGACTGAGCATATTGAGATGAAGCAGTTTTCAATTGTAGACACGTTTGCTGCGCCTAGAACAACAACTCTGCAATATGAACTAGAGACTCCAGTAGACAGCGAAGCCACTGAAGACACTGAACAGGTAAAATTAACTGTTGATCCTCTATAAATGTGTGAAATTTAGGTCAAAGTGTTACTGATGTTTACCACATTAAATTATGGTGTTTTGCTATTTTAATCCATAGACTCTTAATGTCCATAGACTCAGCAACTTGAGCACCCCCTTATAGTTCTCCCAAAGAAGGAAGTGGCTCAAGAAACACATGAACACCAGAAGGAGATTCCGACACCAAAGAATGAGAACGACTACATACCAATAATTCTAAGTGACATCAATGAGAGCATTGAGATTGAAATGGAGGTGTTTCCCCCGTCAGGCTTAACTGAAAGTGATGTGTTGGAGATTACTCGAGATGACTCTGCCATGTCCCTGGTAAGGACCTCAATTTTGTTTTGTCCTTTTAATTTACATAAAATAAAATCCTACATTTGTGAATTACACACTCAACTTTCATTTTTTTAAATTTAGTATATGATTAATATAATTTCCTTTTATGAAGACACCAGAAATAGTTGCACCAGTCATTTCCAAACCAATCCGACCAAGCAGTCTGAAATGGAAGAGAATGGCACCAAAGAAGACTGGTTTGGTGGTCAAGGATGTGATATGTTTGCCACAAGGCTATTACATGTCTCAAGAGGATAGGCACACTGTCCCGAGAGGCAA
The DNA here is from genome assembly GCA_016801105.1 of Esox niger. NCBI lineage: Eukaryota > Metazoa > Chordata > Actinopteri > Esociformes > Esocidae > Esox > Esox niger. The sequence continues at coordinate 32,183 of JACXGJ010002489.1, read as the reverse complement.
GGAGAGGTCAGAGCTAGCTGTAATGGGCCTAATCGCTAGGATGACCATTGACAGCTCATGGCTTCCTCATCAAATGGAAAGCTGTATTGCCTCTCTGTTCAGTAGCCGCTTCTACAGTGGACACGACCAAACATTCACCTTTACATACCTTCAGGTAATTATAATAGAGTATAACTTAACAATTTAACCAATTAGACACTTATCTAAAGCAACTTTAAGGTGATAATAAGGATAACTGTATTGCTTAATGAAAGAACAACAGTTTCCACCTTAATGAATTGGGGTGAGGTGCAACCAAATAATGTGATGTATGTACATGTGCTTTTGTCTCTGTGACCCTACCTGCATTCCGATCCTAATCAAAACATTTATTTTTAGTGTCTCCAAGGCTCCCGTGTGTTGTTTGTTCCAAACACTGAACTTAAGTGGAGTGGGGAAGCGGCATTGCGGATAGCTGGGCATGGCCCCCTGTTTATTCTCTGTCACTTGGATTTCAGCTCTGAGGTATATAGATAAATGAAAAAATAAATGGGATTTTACATTTATTTATTTGCTGTGCAATAATTTACAATATTTCTTTGATTTTGTTATTCCACAGATAGAATGTAAGTGGCAAAGAATCAGGGAACCATTAATGAACAGGTATGTACATTATATTTAATTCTATACGGATCTTCATTGACATCAGTGGAATCTAGTTTCATGACTCAACATGGCTTTGTCAATGTATCATCATAGCAACCTCAATGCAAACCACTCAACTGTTTTTCATGTAGACATGATTACTTTGTGGGTGACAATAAAGATAAAGTGAAAAGAATAGAGTCACCCCTGCCTGCCACTACAAATGAAGAGGTAAGTTGATAGTTACCTCAGTTACATATTTTGCGTAGAATATATATAATTACTCAGACAAACTGGAAATAATAACGGAAATACAAATTAACATGAATGCAATAAAAAGTAACAAAAATGTCTTGTGTTGACCAAAAGGCAATTCATATGTTGTGAGATGGCTAAAAGAAATGCCATTAAGAAATGTGGATAAAATGGGCATGTTAAAGAACAAAACATCTTAATGAAGTAAATCCACTGAAATAGTGTGTGGGATCACTTGTACAGGGTAAAGAACAAAAGGAAGAAAAAAATAGTTATGGCAATCACACAACACTCTACATTAGTGATTTGCTTAAGTTTTGAATTCTGGCCAAACACAAAAAATGGATTTAAACAATTTTCTCTGTTGGCCTAAGACTTCCGCAGCGCTATATGTAAAATCCTGTGACTTTCTTAGGAACTGAACACCATCCTCCAAACATACAGAGAACAAAACGCAATGCCTGAAATCCAAATTCACATGTATCTGAGAAGGAGACACACATTCAGAAGCGCCCTGAAGGAGATGCGGAAAAACTCATTCTCCTTCAAGGCAACTCCTCTATTCCACTTTAAAGGAGAAAAAGTCGATGACTGGCCTCGGAGAGAGTTTTTCAGGTGAGTTGCATAATTTTTTTATTTACATTGAACAGTAAACTTTATTTGTCCTCCTTTATACCGAAAAATTAAATTTTTTCATTCACAAAATGTTAATACAATTTATAGACTCATCATGTTAGGATTACAGGAGAGCAGTATCCTGGAGGGCCGCCGGGGGAATCTGTTATTTGCTTATGACCAGACTGCTCTGGAGGAGAGGAAGTACTACACTGCAGGAGTCATGGTAGCTTGGTCCCTGCTTCATGGTGGTCCTGGACCACACTGCCTACATAAATCCCTTTACATGCTCATGTGTGGCCACAGCCCCTCCCTGGAAGATTTCAGATGGACGGACATTTCTGATGTGGATGTACAGATGAAACTGCAGCAGGTACTACTTCAGACCTAAATAAACTTGTACTCACCTTTTAAAAATAATTGATCTCTTGTTCTACCTTTTTTGTATTAGATCAATTCCACCAGCTTCCAGAGATTGACTCCAAACCTGTGTGAGTGGATCGCAGACTGTGGAGTTCCAGGGATCTACAGAGCCCAAATTAAAGACATAACCTCCATCTACACCCGTATAATAAGACACTGGATTTATTACAGGTAGGGGATGATATTGTTTATAATAATGTTCATAATCATAATGTTTTTTGCACTCTTTTTTAGCATTTGGTTAAGCTGTCTTCAAGAATCCCCCACAGCTGGGACATTAATAATTTAGATTTTTGTCACAGATCTGGGTTTGGTTTGATATAATTGCCACATGTCTGAAGTATGTACAATTTAAGTAGTTTTAATAACCAGTTAGCTTTGAGATTATAACATCTGATCAGAAATGGAAAGTTGGCAAGATTGAATCTCAGACTGGCAAAATGATATTTTTTGCAGTTTTCTCATTTAGCAGTTGGATTTGCCAGAGGAAATACAATTGTATAGTTAAATGGTTTTTCCAAAGTTAACTCTGATATTAAATGAGTGTAATAAGAGTAGTGGTAAGGGTAGTTGAGTGACTTATTAATGGGAGTTAATCGGAAATTAGCAATTTGTTACTGTTCTCAGTTCAAACCTAGGCCTATGTAGCTTAGAAAGAATAGATCCAGCTGATGCAGGTTCTAGAAGCACCCTTTAATACAGTGCACCCAAGAATTTAACACTAATGTGTTCCAAAACATTTCTAGAAGATCTATGCATGTTAGGTCTGCATAGGTCTTGGTGTGAACAGCTCTTATTTGATGATCTTTCTGGCTTGTGCTCTTTAGTATGGAACTACACGTTCAGTTGATATCGCGGTTGGTTTTTGCATTTTTAACAGGGTGGCAAGCATGATCTCTCAGTTCACGGAGGGTCTGAACAGCTGTGGTGGCATGTGGGATATCATGAAGGCTAACTCTGCAGCTTTCATGCCTGTGATGACGAGGACGGAACATGTTCTCACCTTGAAACAGTTCAGAAGCCTCTTTGAGGTGTTGTGGAGTCCTCTGGAATCAGCCGCTCTTAGACAAGCTGAGGAAACTACAGTCACCTCTTGGGAGAGATTCCTCATCATGGTCAATGGTAGGCTATCTTATTTTTACATAGATATATGTATAGTAAATATATATTTTGAGGATTCTTTTGTTTCCTTTTCTATTAAATAACCTTGTAATCTCATATACTCCTATTCTAAACAGAACATCATACTTCCTTGTCCCTTGGGGATCTACTGGCCTTTATCACAGGCGAAGATCAAATCCCTTCTTTAGGATTCCACAAAAATCTAAGTATCAGGTTCTACGACCAGGACCAGCACCAGGGAATGTTTAGTGTCCATCTACCACATGCCTCTACTTGTGCTTTAGAACTCCACCTTCCCAGAGGTGTGGCCAGTCCTAGTGGGTTGAAATTTATGCTGACAAGAGCAGTGAACAAATCTTTGGGGTTGCATTAATGATTAATTTCAGCCAATGATCCATCAAACTACAACAATACCAGGAGATTCAAGCTTTGAATGTTTTTGATAGACTTGTCATAGATTTTGTCGATTACCATTTTGGAGGGGGCTGGGACTTCACCCTGCATACACATCCATTAATAATAAGTCTATCTTGACACCTCGTACCTAAATTTTTTGGTGTTCATTCTAATTTACATATTCAAACTCAATAAATATGTTTTTGTTCAAGGCAATATGTCTGTACAGACATTGATAAAATACATATTGGAAAAAAATTTGTGTTGAAATGTGCATGTCATGTTTGTGTTTCAATAAAAGAGAAATCTTTGGGCTACAAAAATCATTGGTTGTAATGTAGTAGGAACAGGCCAAGTTCCATCATGAAATCACTGAGGGGGTATTTTGGTATCAATGGGGGTCATATCAAATTCATATATAATTTATAGTGTTTAGGAGGAACCAAGACTGAGTACCAGTTGAAATTTCAAAAGGTTTATTTCTCACTTGCAATAACAAGTTATGGCAATGAAATGCTTGGTTTTCCTACTTCCAACGAAAAAAAGTAACAGTAATATAATATAAAAATAAGAGAATAACACAAACAATCAATAATAACACTATACAAAAAAACGCTTCCATAATAGTAACTATACAACTGTACAACCGTAGTGCAACATGTAGTATAAACATAGTATAAACAAAGTAAAAGTATGAACATGTTATGTCAGATAAAAAAATAGTTTTGATTAAATCAAGATTTCATGATAAACACTAAACAAATCTATGTTCAGAGGGGTTGTGAGTTTGCTTGATTATTTGGAAAAGCAAAGGCTTTCTAACGTGTCAACACGCATTTGAAAATTCTAGCATTAAAATGATTTTTCTTTATCACATGCTGAAAACGTTTCAAATGTTTCTATAAAACTGGGTAGCTGTTTAATTGAAAAACTAAGGTCTGTAAAAGCATTGCCCCCTTCCCTCTGAAAAATACTGCTTTGATTTCGAGCATTAAGTCATGTGGTTAGGGCGCTATTTTAATTGAAATGTTTATAGAAATTGCATATTCACATAAAGCTCTAAAGTACTGTTAATAGCAGCACGTGTCTGTTTATTTTGAACAGTTAGTATGAAGTTGTTAGGTGAGGTACATTTTTGTAAATTTATGTTTCACTTACTTGTAAAGACAGAATTTTTTTAACAGGTCTCAGAAAGGTTCCTAGTTCGTTCTGTTTCTCCTGGGAAGAATTAAACTGTAACACAGAAGATTGAATTTCCGGATGCTCGGGACTTGTTTGACATGTTCCTTATTAGACCTAGTTGCTAAATTAATAATTCTCGCGTATGTATTTAATGTTGCTACATCTACAACTGCATGGGAGTAAACCACTGGCAGTCGGTAAGTACTGTTGCAAAACAGCACATTTTTCCCGTTATTGACAGCAGAAAGTACTGTTAGCTTACGAGCTAGCTAACGTTAGTGATGCTGCTGGTACAGTGCAGTACAGAATTAGCGTCATGCTGGCAACATTAGCGATTCAGCAGCAAGACTTACGGTTTTCGGATTCTGCCTTTAAAATAAAGGTCCGTGATAAAACGCGATGTGAATACATTTTATTTATTCTATTTGCTTCGTGTATATTGTAAAGATATAGATAATAAAATCAATATCGACATTAAAAATAATAAAGAAAAATGCTGTTTAAATAGTACTTCACAAAGGATGAGCAATATACTAAGGCAGACCAAATAGAGAAATGGAGATGGAGTAAACTATTATTGTGACCATTTTATATTTAAAAAATGAGTAGATGAATCCTTGATGATTTAATTCTTGTTATTTTGCTGGTGTTCATTTGTTGCCAATGGAATGGATGGAGTAAAATGCCAGCAACAATGGCAAATACATAGTGCCCCTTGATTTCATAGCATATAATCACTCAAAACAGTCTCCTGAATATTTCCTACAATACATTCGCTGCGGCATATAGAATATTTTTTTCTGTATAGGACTATATTTGCATGTACAGCCTATTATAGTGTTTTGCTAAAGGGGCTAAAGATGGTGTTGAAAATACTGTGTTGCTAGATGTAGCACACCATTCCCCATGAATAGACAGGTCTGTCTTACTCCTCACACTCTCCTGAACATTTTCTACATTGCTTTCTCTGTGAATAATTCAATAGTTTTTGAGCTGTGAGGCAATATGTATTCCATATTCAGAGATTTTAATAATATAAAAATAATCAATTTTGCCACTTTGCTTAGTGTATATTGTAAAAATGTATTGTAAGAAATGTTCAGGGGTCTATAGAGTGATAATATGCAAAAACATAAAGGGGCACTGTGTGTTTGCAATTGTTGCTGGCATTTTACTCTGCCCATCACATTGGCCACAATAGTTTTTTTTCTATTGGTCAATATCTATTTCATATCCTCTGAATTACATTGTGGCCACTGTGATGGGCAGAGTAAAATGCCAGCAACAATCGCAAATACACAGTGCCCCTTGATTTTTTTGCAAATAATTACTCTATAGTCTTTTCTGAACATTTCCTGCCATACATTCACTGCTGCATATAGAAACGTTTTTTTCTGTATTGTGCAATATGTATTTTATATGCATTGAGTCACCTTGTGGAAAAAGAGGGTGTGGAAAATATTGTGTTCCTAGATGTAGCACACCATTCCTCATGGTTTGACAGGTTTGCATTACTCTACATACTCTCCTGGACTGTTCCTACATTGCTTTCTTTGTGGAATAATCAAATGTTTATGAGCAATGAGGCAATATTTATTCCACATTCAGTCACTGGCATTTTCAGAATGTTTCCCCTGGAACGTGTTTTAATACCCACTTTTTATTGAAATTACTCTTTCATATGATCAAAAATGAATTGATTTCAATGTTTTGAGAGGTACGTTTTCTTAAACAATTAATAAACTCAATTTATGTCTGTTTTGAAGTAATACATTGGTCTCTTTTATTTGGAAAAATTCCTAATTTTCGTGACCCGGAAGTGTTTTTTAATGTCTCTCACAAGACGCTAATGCTGATATCACATACTTAACGTTAGTTATATACGTGATTCACTAGATCGAAGTATCTTGCTGCCTAGGTGGGCGTGCATGCTGCTTGGGATGGTTGGCTGTCCAGGTTGTTATTGTTTTTGCCTCGGACTGGCAAGAGGACTCTTTCTGTTTCTAAACAAGGTGGTTCGAGACATAAATGAAGTCATTGGTTTATTTGATCGCTCATAAACGGTATACCGAAATAGTTTCACTGTTCAAACTGCGTTGGTAACCAGTTCATAATAGCAATAAAGGCAGGTAGGTTATTGATGGTAAATACTTTTCATTTACGAAAGGTATTGGCTGTATCCAGGCGTACATTTTGCGTCGTAGATAGGACTTAGTATTTTGGCTACATACCACAACCCTCTTGACTTATTGATTACGTTAATAGTTGTTAATTGATTCCTATAAATACCCGGTTTGAGTTGTAACAATCCAGATTAGCAGGTGGGATCAATCAGTGAAGTTAAACCTTTTCACCGGAAATGTAAATCCTGGAACGTGTTTTCTTCTTGTTATGGAATCTCCATTATGGCTTAGCCACTTGTTAACTGTTATGCTAACATGTTTTTCTTCTTTTACAGGATGTAGCGCATACTTGCTAGCTAACGACAATGAATTCTGATGCCAATAATTGAAAATGGATAAAGATTTACTGAGGCAGACTTTGTCTTACCATGGTCAAAGCCTGTTTGCCCATCTCAAATGTGAACAAAGTGAAAATCCAGATTTTAAACCTATCGAACCTGATTTATCCAAGGCCAGCTATCAAAGGTAATTGAAATGGTGAAGATTCTGATTTAGCTAGCAGATGTGTTAGTCAAGGTTTGTAACGGATAGGTTTTCATACTATTTTACTGCCTAGCTCGGTGGTTCCCTAATCAGGACCCCTGGCTGTGCTTGGTAGGTCCATCAGTGTATGCCTATATGAAAACTCACGAAACCATAGGCTTAATGGTAAAATGCAGTTTGGATACTTAACGGGAAATCTGTGTAAAATTATCTTGGTGGTACCGTAACAGAAAATGTTTGGGCACCACTGGTCAAGTGTATACAAAACACTGACATCAATATATATGGTCTTTCCTGTTATCTGTAAGTGCTTACAATTTATTTATGTAGATTTACATTTTCAAAGATGTCAAATGTCACCATTCAGTTTTTTGTTATCAGTTATTATAAAACTATAATTAGTGAGTAGAATATGTGTTAACATTTTACTATTACGGCTGAATAACACTGTTATTTGGTTATCAATATTTCTGTATGGTTAGTTGTCAATATTTAAACGTTAACAAAAGATGATTAATAGAATGTGATGGTATTTTTAAATTAGGACTTGACAATGTTAACCGTAGCAGGGGCAAATTAAGGATTAAAGGGTGAAAGGCAATAACAATTGTAGTTTATCATAAAATATGTGTAATTATACATTAAACATCAATATATTATGTAAATACATACTGACAATAGTTATTTCATGTATTTTCTTAATACAGACACCCTGTTAGGTTGCATTTTCCAATGTCTGTGTGCACTACTGCTCAAAGGTTTGGCCTCTCCGCTTTATTTCACAGATATGTCGGTGCATCAGTTTTGTTTTTAATCCACCTCTCAAAAAACATTTTCAAGAATTTTGCAGGCTCTTTGTAATTTTGTTATGATATATATTGTGATGCATGGATTGCAAAATGTACTGTAGGGCAACGTATCGATGCAGTGTGTTATTACAATACCTTCGAAATTGCGCTAGCCGAGGCTGCAAAATTCAAAGATATTAAATCCATTATTCTTTTTGTGAGAGACCGTTGTGAAGTATATGCTACATGTACACATGTACAAAGTCATGTCCAACTACTTTGGTAACAGAGATAAGAAAAGTTGGCTAATTCAATAATGACTATCAGCAGAGTGCATTTCTGTATAAGCTAAGCAGTAACATTGATTATGGAAATATTGTTATCAAAAATAATGTGTAACACACTGTAGTCACACTGTATAACACACAACCTACATTTTAATACAATGTAGGTTATTAGAACACCAACATCTCCCTTGTCAACTGTACATTTCCAGAGTTAACATTCCAAACACACACTCCTTCTACAGGAATGATGGAGGAGAGGACAAGGCTTTAGTCGAGCAGTTCATTGGAAGAAAAGCTGACATCCTTTTTGCACAGTCATGGAAGTCCAGTGCACCTGTTGTAGATGTATTGGAGAATGAAGCAGAAGGTAACACATATTGGCAAATGTATAGATGAACTACTGCATTGTGTTGAATATGACAATTACTTTATCCTTTTTGTTTGTTTTAGAGCCCTACGCCATCATGCCCCCTCTGGAGCAGTTCATGGAGGTGTCATTTGAGGAGCGAAGGAATCTATTGTACAGGGATATGGAGCGAGGGGACATTGTTATAGGCAGGATCAATTCCATCAGGGACTTTGGCTTCTTTGTAACACTCATTTGCATGGGTGGTGGACTGGAGAGAGACATAGAGGATTTGGAAATAACGGTAGGGATTTTGGCTTTGGTTTCATGGTCGGTGTATAGTAGTGATATTTTGTTGTTTTCCCCTCATTAGTGTTGTATTTTAAAGAAATAGGAGCATGTGATAACCTCTTGCTACACATTTTATTGTATCCTCAGGCCCTGTGTCCGCTAAGAGATGTACCTTCCAATGGCAATCATGATGATCCTCTATCATACTATCAGATTAACGATTTGATAAGAGGTGACTGCACTGTGCACGCAAAAAAACATTTCACTTGTAATATAGTTTTCTTGGTTTTGAAGGAAAGTAAATCAATAGAGTAAAATAATGATTAAAATCCGAGAGATGTTGAACAGACAGCAATCCAGGTTTTGTCACCAGTTAACCAGTACACAGGAGAATAGTTTATATATAATATACATACAGTACCAGTCCAAAGTCTGGACATATCTACAAATTCACTCAGGGTATTTTAGTTTATATATAATATGCATACAGTACCAGTCCAAAGCCTGGACATATCTACAAATTCACTCAGGGTATTTTTTTATGTTTACTATTTTTCACAATGTAGAATAAAAAAATAATAAAGACTTCAAAACTATGAAATAACACATACAGAATCATGTACCCACCAAAAAACGGATCAAAATGCATTTCATTCTGTAGATACTTCACAGTAGCCACCCATTAACTTGACAGCTTTGCACAATCTTTGCATTCTCTCCACCACCTTTGTGAGGTAGTTACCTGGAATGATTTTCAAACAGTTATGAAAGAGTTCGAACATTTACCTTTTTATGTCTGAGCTGTAGTACATATTATGGCACAAACAGATCAAATAAGCAAAGAGAAACGACAGTCCCTCCTTACTTAAGACTTTCAATCCAGAACTCATTCAAATCCAGAAAATTAGCTTGGAAGATTTCTTCAAGTGCTGTTACAAAAACCCATCTTGCACTGTGTTGAAACTTATGTGGACCGCCACCGGAAAGGAAGACCCAGCGTTACCTCTACTGCAGTGCATAAGCTCATTGAAGTTACCAGCATCAGAAATTGGCATTTATCTCCACCTCAAATTGCAGTCCAAATAAATGCGTCACACAGTTAAAGTAACAGACGTATGTCAGCATCAACTGTTCAGAGACCGTGTGAAGTTGGCCTTCATGGTTGAATTGCTGCAAAGAAACCACTACTGAAAGACACTAGTATGAAAAGAATTCCTGAGACCAAGAATCACAAGGAGTTGACATTAGATTGGTAGAAACTTTGGTCTGATGAGTCCGAATTTGAAAATGTTGGTTCCAACCACAGTGTCTTTGTTCGTAGAAGAGTGGTTAAATGGATGATCCATGAAGCATGGAGGGGTGATTCAAGGGCATATTGACCAAGGAGAGTGATGGAGTGCTGAATCAGATGACCTGGCCTCCACAATCACCTGAGATGTTTGAGATGATTTGGGCATCAGAGTGAAGGAAAAGCAGCCAACAAGACTGTTGGAAAAGCATTCCAGGAATTTCTGTCATCAATAGCTACTTTAAATATAATTCATTTGATTTAACACTACTACTTACCACTTGATTTCATATGTGTTATTTCATAGTTTTGATATCTTTACTATTATTCTAAAATGTGGAAAATAGGAGAAAGATTTAAATACCCTTGAACGAATTAGTGCCCAAACCCTTGGTTAGTATTGCAGGTCTTTAAAAGCTTTTAAGAACAGCTTAGTCTTTTATATGTACCCTAAGCAGTTCCAGACCTTCCAGCCCTGACAAGGTCTAGAAATTATTTCCACAGCATAGATGCCACAAATGGAAGCTCATTCCCCCCATAGTTTACAAGTCTCCTGTGGGTCTGCAGAAGGTAGTTGGACAAAAAGGAGAAAAGTGTGCCTGTGGGGCAGTAGGTGTAAGATAATGCGAGGCATATACTCTGAATGTGTAGATGGCTTAGTAGCTCCGAACCAGGAATCAGTGTATGTGCTTGTGAATACATTAGAGGTTCTGTAGCACTGAAGTAAGCTACTATGTGGGTGATGTCACTTGTAACAGTGATATGCATATTGTAATTTTTGTCAGTACTAGCTAATCAAATGCATGTCGTGAATGTAAATAACATTTTCACAATGCAGTTTTGTGATTTACCAAATCACCCATATACCGTGTGTTGTGCTCTAGCTGGTGTGAAAGACATTGACCGATACCATGAGAAGATAACAATTTCACTTCAGCCCTCTTCCCTCGCCACAAACTTGTTGAGCCAAAAGCTTGGAGTTCTTAGTAAAGATGATCTTCCACTTCACTACAGGTAATAAAGACGTTTTCCAGACAGTACAAAACATGTGAAAAAGAAGAATGCCAGAACGTACACTAAATCTTTGTTTTAATTTTTTATCCAGTCGCAGTTTGCGAGTTGCCAACGATGACACTGAGACCTATGAGAGAGTTCTAGAGGGTACTCTTGGTTACTCTAACCCACTGAACGTGGAATATCTCTTAGGGAAGATTGGGATCAGTGACACACAGCCTCCCTCACTCATGAGAGGGCTACAGAGGTGAGAAGACATGTGATTGGTCACTCAGTCTACATTTCCTGAAATTGCTACCCTTAGCCACATTTCATCAGCACCTCACTGTGTTTCGGGACTCTACAGTAAACACTTCCTTGAGGAGGACTTTGCCACAACTATCCGAAAGAAGCAGTCTGCATCATGGGCACTTAAATGGTATGCATGACATCTGCATTTTTATCTCATTCATTTAGCAGTTGCTCTTTGGAGGTTCTTACAATAGTAGGTACATATGTTTTGGTATATTTTTATACTTGTCCCCTGTGGGATTCAGAACCCTAACCCTAGTGTTGCAAGCGTAATGCTGTCCGAACTGATCCACACATGACATTGGATTTAAAACTAAGTGCAGCCATTTGTTCGATGTGTGCAGACCAGTTTACAGAATGACTGAACTCCTCCTGACTAATGACTAACTATGTATATTTGTTGCAGTGTGAGAGTTGGTGTGGATCACTTCAAATCTGGCCGCTATGTTGAAGCCATGAATGAGTATAACAAGGCCTTAGAGATCGATACAAACAACGTTGAAGCCCTGGTGGCACGTGGTGCTCTGTGAGTATCCATCTAAATTGATTTAGAGCATTGTAGATTGACAATAAAACTGTCAGTCAGCACTCCCAGTCTACACTAGTCTCTTGTTATTCTGTCAATTCTGTTGACCACGGGTGAAAGGATTTTAAGAAAAGTTGGCTAGGATTTTGGCTAGGATTTTGATGAATTGACATTAATTGTGCCACAGTTAATATAAACCTACCATTTGATATTTCCAGGTATGCTAACAAAGGGAGTTTGCTGAAGGCAATAACAGACTTTGAGCTGGCATTGGAAAGCTGCCCAACCCACAGAAATGCTAAGAAATACTTATGCCAGACCCTGGTTGAGCGAGGTGGCCAGTAAGTAAGAATTATGTGTGCCCTTAAGTGGTTTCTAGGTGAAAACTTTTTTCATACCTGTCTTTTTTTCATTGCTAGACTTGAGGAGGAAGAAAAGCTAGTCACAGCCGAGGGCTTCTACAGAAAAGCCCTGGCTTTAGACGACTCCTTTCCAGATGCAAAGGAAGCATTGAGAAAAATAGAATTGCTTATCCAGGTGAGCTGGAACATTCAGTGGGTTGTGTCAACTATTCCTCTAATGATTGAACTTTGTTAAATATGAACATTTTGGGGAAAGTGTTTTGTAGGTGCTCTTTGTGTGTTTTGGATCGTATGGAGAACCTTGTAATACTGATTAAGTGTTTTGTTGTGTGCTTGTCTGCGATCTGGGACCTTGCCCTTTGACTCTACCCAACTACCTTGATTGTCATCTGTCTATTGGGGAAACAAACAACCTTTCAACTGGAATGAAAATGGTTGGTACGCTGGACCTGGTCTCAATGCGGTAAATGTAAACCCGTTTTTGTCCACATGGGAAAATGTGTTCTCTGCCTCTAATTGTGATATCTGGATCATGCTGTGGTAAACTTGTGTGTGTGTGTGTGTGTGTGCCTGCCTTTCTCCCATTTTTCTAAATCATCCTAATAAATGGATGGAATGGTCTTTTTAATTTTTGAAACGGGTATAATTGTACTTTGAAAATTGACTGCTTTAAAGAAATCACTCAAACTAAGAGAAGAGACAGCTGCGAGGGAAGCAGAAAAAGCTAAGAATGTGGAGACAAGTGCAGAAAAATTGCGTAAGATCTTAAAAGAAGAAAAAAGGTAAATCAGTAACCAACATCAGAAAGGTAACCTGGTAAACGGTCCACTCATCAAGTGTCTTGTAAAATGAAAAACATTCACAATTGAATTTGGCATAATATAATTCATTTTAAGTTAATAGCCAATATCAGCTGTTTTTAAGATCGTAGCTGCATAGTTTCAGTATTTGCTGTAACCCTCTAGAATGAAAAGGAAACGGAAGAGGTCATCATCCTCATCGACCTCATCGTCTTCCTCTTCTGACCGATCTTCGTCGAGTCGCAGAAAGTCTAAGAAGAAGAAGCGTAAACGCAGACGTTCATCGCGAGGGGGGAAACGCCAGCAGAGGGTTTCGTCCCGGGATGACCGGAGTGCAGATGATGATGAGGAAGAGTGGTATCCAGCCCCTCCAAACACATCAGCCTCCTTTCTGGATCCAAACCCCAGCCGGCTCAGGTCGTTTGATTTGCCCAACAGGACCGAAGACCCCCGTCAGCACCACAGTAAATACAGGAACCACACCCACTCTCTGGACTCGGTACCATCAGTTTCCACCAACGCTCAAGACAACAGAGGTAGGTTTGAAGATGACCCTTTCGACATCTCCCCTCTGCGAGCCGAATGCAGCAAGGGAAAAGGTATCTGTGATAAGACCAGTGACGGCCAGGTAAATGGCAGGGAGGGGGAAACCTCCAGGGGCCGGAAAAAGAGCCAGGAGGGTCACTTTGGCCCACAAGAAATTCCCCGGTCATCAGAGAAAGACAAAAACAGACGAACGTCCTCTACCAGCTCCGAGCATTCTAGCAAATCTTCACGCAACGACCTCCCTTCACAGTCCCGCGTATCCACATATAGACGATCAGATAGTGGGAGGTATGGTAGCACAGAGCGAGATAAAAAAGAGGAGAATAGGGGCATCCGAAGGTCTGATGGAGAAGATAATAGATCTTCCCCTTACACCTCTCGGTACGGAAAATCATTTGCAGGAGGAAATCAGAAAAAGGAGCTGCCATCTAATCTCCTAGATCTCTTCAGCCAGATAGCCCAGTTTGAAAAGGAGAAATGTAAGCCACAAAAGTGATTTCTTAGGGGTTTTTTTCTGCAACATTTTTACATCTTGTCATGATTGAACAAATTGACTTATGTTATTGTAATGTTGGACTAAGTGACTGTGCCCATGGCTGTGATAATTTAGTATTAGTAATATCAAACATTTTTCTCTGAAATGTTTACACTTATTTTTGTGATGAACACTGCCTTAATATCTTATCAGATTGTATTTTCTGTGACCGAAAGAAAAATGTGCATGAGAATAAATGAAAGACCTGTTAACTTGTCTCCTGCTGGCTTGCAGCTTGAAAAATAAAGTAAATTCTATTAAATCTGTTTGACTTCCTGTAAGTTCAGTCACGACAATGTTAACAATGCAGACCTGTTGAAAAAACAATGGGGCATTTATTTCCCCCTGTATTTTCTGGTAGTAGATTGGAAAGTCACATTGATAAGTGAAATATTATTTTCTAAGATGTGCATATTTTTCAGTAATTGTTCCGGATGCGCTTTTGTCAAAATGCCCAAGCCAGATTTGTTTGGTTGATTTTGTCAAGTTGTGTGAAAATAACTGGACACAGCATATTTGCGAAGAGCCCAAGCCAGAGGCTTATTCACAGCTTAATTTAAATTCTTCCTCAATCATTATACTGCACATCAGTATAATACTGAAATATTTTCTGTTCATTTTGTTACATGGGATTATTTACTAATATGCAGGAACAGCTGTTTAGTCTAATGTGTCTTAATAAACGGTTTCCTTGTACTCCAATCACGTTATTCACTGTTTACTCCAAGCTTTTTATTGTTGGACTTTTTGATTTCTACAAGGTGCACTTAATTTATCAGAATCTATAAAAAAAATTGCTGCATATTACAATTGCGTTTGCAAAAAAAAATCCTCAAATCACATTTTATTTTTACTAACCTTTCCCACAACATAATTTTTTTATCTGTTATTCTCTATGTAAAAGGCTATATATATGATCTGCAAACCAGTATTTAATTCTGAATTGGTTAGGGTCCATTGAATTTTTTTATTAAATATATTTACACATCAGGAGTGGCCTTACAAGCAATCACTGTATGAAATGTAAATTCCGAAGTGCTCGAGGAAAATATACAGTTTTTACAATTTCCACTGGAGGGCAGTACAACACTAGCTTTGCATGCACATTTTCATGAAGCACTGTTCTGTATGACATAATTTTCCTCTATGCTTCAGGTATATGACAGCCATATTTAATGTCAACACAAATAGCTAAACATTTATTGGGTAATTTTGCCAAATAATTACAGAACTTACATCCTTCATCATATCAATCAGTCAGGTCATTTTAAACCACTTTGAAAACACTGATTCACTTATGGTTTAATAAAGTTCCAATTGTCATGAAGCTGTAAACTTGATTGTATACTGCCCAACCACATCCTCTCTGCAGTCCCACAATAGCAGTATTGAATATTTAACAAACGGATAGAGGTACGAATAGAAATCATTGTGTGAGGAGTGGGCATTGTGCCAATCAATGGGCTATGTTCAAATTAAAATGAATTTCCACCTAGTGTTCCAGTCTCAGCAGGGCGAAGGTAAAAGCATGTCTCTAGCAGCACTTTAGATGCTAGATGTGTATGCATGGCAATGAACTCTGGTTCATCTCCCCACAAAAACGCACAAAGACCTTTTCATTGCATCACGTCAGAGTGAACACATTGACTAGCTCTAGTAATGTAGGGCCGCAGTCCATGCCGTTAATGCGTTGCCCCCACCGCTCTCTAAAAGTGTACTCTTCTGCACAGCCAAGGAGCAAAGGTCACCTCTTGTCTTGCATCAACTGACAAAAACAAGCAGAGGTTTTTGGGCCAATTAGTTTGATGGACAGGTGACCTGTCTTCATTGGGCATGTTTATATTTTGAGTTTGTGTCATTCCTTTCAGGTCATTTGATTTAATAAGTGTATTTCTCAGTTTCCCTTGGGAATAAACAGGTAATGGCTTTTTGTTTGAAGGGCCTTAAGTCCTTGGATGAGTCTCGGTGACAGAACTAGGCTATGGCTTAAGGTCAGGCCTGACTGCGTTTGATGAAACTGCTGAATTTTGCATTTGAGAATCACCCTTTCTTTGACTCAGGGTTGGAAAAGCAATGGTTCTTTTCAAAAGGGAGCTTCGACTTCTACTCTTCCATAATTTCATGGGGCAAAGGGACAGTAGACCGTGCAGAGATGGGCCATTTTAATATCCTAAAGTGTGTCTTATTAAGTTTTAATGTAAAAGTATTACATTATTTTTAGAGCATGAAAATGCTTTGGGTTTAAAATGAAAATAATGGAATGGAAAGGATACTTTAAAATGGTTCATCAGCGGTAGAAACAACACATGTTATACCTGTCCCTCTTTAGCTGAAATGTTTAGAGATGGGACTGGAAAAATAACCTATTAATTTCACAAACAGATATACAGAGGCAAGTCCTGACTACTGGCGGTACCTAATTTATTTTTCTGGTCATGTTTGGTATCAATACTGGTAATGACTGAACTATACTCGTGTTATTTGTAACTTATTTTCTGCAAGACTGAATAAAATAAATTTGAAAAAAATTACATAGAGACTAACGATTGCCCCTTTTGATTAATAGGGAATTATGAAAGTAAAGCTTTTCAAAACAACTTTGGGTATTATTTTGTTTTTATTGTGGGATAGACAAAGTGTTGTGCCTGAGTAGTAGTGGGTCAAACCATGTTCCAGTGGTGTATGTCTACCTGAAACTGGTGCTTAGACCACACAAGCAGTCAAGTCCTATCCCCAGCATATTACCCTAGACAAGTGTTCACTCCAACTAGCACTGCAAAGACTTTCAACTACCTCTTACCAACCAAAGCTAACTTATGGTCAGAGTTTTTTTTATATAATGAAATTTCAATGTATTGCTTGTAATAGCACTCTGAATATGTCCTCGTTCTAATGCTTATTTCCCTAACAAGTTCTTGTTTTCCTCTTGCACAGCTACAACCATTTTGCGTTTCCTTTTAGATTGCTATCTTTAAACCATTTGGCTTTGGCTATTGTGTTTTGCAATGGCAGGGGACATGTTGTACAGCCAACAGAAATATGAATCCAGCAACAAATAAATTCTGATACTTTGAAAAAGTCTGCCAATTCCATTACGCATATGAACTCAAAACGATTTAGGTTAATTTAGTAAACACAGGGTCAAAGCCCTACAACAGCATAGAAATACCGCGATGAGGGGAGAATTTTGATGAGAGCAGAATTTCAGAGAGAAATGCTGACTGTGTTAGCTACATCCCTGCCTTGGCTAAATCCAGTGGAGATAGGAAGACTTTCTAATTTGCTTTCCCCCTATTTTAATAATAGCTGTGCATAAGTAATTTATGAAAGGCCACCCAGGCACTGGCCAACGGAAAATTAAACTCATTTTATCTGAAAGCAGGTGGATTTCTATTTATCATTAACATGCATAGAATTTGCACAATGTTATTTCTGCTACTGATGGAACGTACCCAAATAATGTATGAGGGGTTTTTGCTTATGCTCGAGTGAAATTCATAGATAAAGGTACTAGCCTTTTGCAATTTTCTGCAAACGGAAACTAATTTTGGGAAGCTTCTTATTACAGGCGAGTCTCATTTGGTTTGCATTAAAGGCGGACATAAGTGACATTAGGATTTCTCACAGATTTCATGAGATGTGTTGCTTTCAGTTAAATCATTAGTCCTGCTCCTCCTCCCTACTTATAAAGCCCCTTTCTTCTATTACAGACATAAAACAATTTCTATTCATTTGTCCAGTAGTGTAGCTTGATTATTTCTGTTACCCTGACGTGAAACATATTAAAAGATAACACTGAGGAGAATAACCAGACCAAGCAAAAGTTGTGTTACATGTATTTATTTTCACAAAGTGCAGTGGTTGAATAAGTAATTAACAGTATTTAGTTGTTTTTTTATTTATTTAATACAAACACACTTGGTTATCCACAACACAAGTTATTACAGTCATGAAATGTTTGTTTTTTATAATGACTGATTGCACTTTAAATTGCTGCTCCGTTGTGTTGTCTCTGTACTCTTAGAGGAGATCATATGGTGTGATCTATTCACACCAGCCTTTATTCTGATAGTAAACCGTGATGTTTTCTCTTTTTACCCCAGCAAACAGCATGCCTTACCCATAAAAATGCTTTACATGCATTGTTTAGTAATGTGTTTCAGACTGTCTGCAGTGATCCTTGGTAAGGTACTTAGGATACCATTGTTGCATAAGTACTGTATGTTATTTTGTGGCTGGGCACCTCCAGTATAGATTCTGAGGTTTCAAAGAGACGTATGTCCCAGCAAATGGAATGCTAATCCCAATATGATATGTATGTGCCAACAAAGGAATCGTTAAAAGCTGGTAACCCTTTCAAAGAATGGCCTGGTCTTTTATGATAGTATAAGGTATTCATTTCATCCTGTCTAAAGTTGCCTCTAGTGACATAACTTGAATTTTTCTTTTGAAAACTTGAATGCTTTACTGGTTTTCAACAACTATAGTGGCACACCAATGATGTTAACAGTGCTGTCTATAATACTGGCAAAGTAAAATGCAAACATGAAGGTATAAAAGAGGAACATAAACAATTTTACAATTGATTAATTTCACCATTTATAATGTGCAGAAGAGTAAATAGTA
>JACXGJ010002489.1:0-13100 GCA_016801105.1 Esox niger | reverse complement strand
TGAAACACTTTTTATAGGAGGAAAAGTATTAATATTGAATGTATTTGAACCCTGGTCCTAAGTAGATTAGAAACATTTATTATGGCATGTTATCATAATATTCTGTGCAGCATATTGCAAAGTTCTGTCGGCCAGTTTTAAACATGCTGTGGAAGATCATAGTTAATTCTGCTGATTTATGGTAATGCAGCGGTCATATCACTGACTGCATCAGAAATACTAACAAGCTTAGTATAAGCTTTGGCTGAAATGTTATGAGGTTTGAATTTCTGGAACGACTACAGGCTGTAGAGCAAAATTTCACTTCAGCAGAAATAGAACGATTCCTGTGCTTAAAAATTAGTGCTACTGCATATATTTTTTTGCAAGGGAAGGAGGTCTGGTCTAGTGAAAGTGCATTGCATATAGACATTTCAGAGAGCAAAAGTTTTTCAGATGAGTAATCAGTAAAGAACTTACTAAATGCATTGTGCAATACTAGGTTTATACTATAAATTCATGTTAAAGCTGTGATCATTATTGACTCCTTTCTGATTGCTAGATGTTTAAATAAGCTATAAAAACACATTGAGTACATGTTATCTGACATAACCATGTCATGCTTACAAGACTCATCATTTCTGATGCATCACAGACAACGATGCTCTCTGTAATGTCTCTTTAATATCACCCTATTTGTGTCTGTAGGTTACATTGATACCACAAATCTTGCCTCTGCTATTTTTAATATAAAAGAGAAAGCTAAAGTGTAACATGTAAGACCACAGAGTGAGGGAGGTCTGTATCGGACAAAACATTAAAGCTATATAGCAGTTAGTTTATTACAGCTTTCATGTTATAATAGTGCCATTTTCTGGAGTAGAGAATTGAGAGTTGAAGTAATGGACGGTCAACTATTACCCCTCTCCAGTTAGCTAAACCCAGACCAGTGCTATACACTCTTCTCTCAAGAAATCATGTTTTACAAAATAAAAAACAGCAGCTGTAACCATCCTGTTTTGGATTCCCAATTCACCCCCCAAACCACTTCCCCCCTCTCCTTGAATAAGCATGCAGTCCATCACAGATTTGGCACTTGTGGCAGGTAACTCAGAAAATCAATTTATGTAAACTCTGTGTAATCAAAATGAAACATTTGGAGCTATAAGAATGGCCTTCAAAAAAGAACAGTCTCATCTCATTATAAGAGCAGAAATAGTGAAATTAGCCTGAATCTAATTACAGGCCACTACACTAATGCAAAAAACATGACAGAATTTTTTGTCTTCATTTTTATTCATTTTGACTAGTAATTAGTTTTGACCTCAAAAATGCCACCCTTTAATCATCAAAAGGCAGATGTGATTTGCAGTGCAATATAATCTTGCTTTAATGAAGAACTAATGGACACATTGCAAATTACTTTTTTGCTGTTGAACAGGGAGAAAATCTATTTCCTGCTTTTGAAAAGATCAAGAGTATCTTTGATAATGGCAAGAGCAGCCCAGGCAGCTCTCCTGCATCGAGCCAACAAGCTCTTTTACTCGACTCACAATTAGCAACAAAGCAGCGAAAATGCATCAGTACAGTAGAATTGCTCTCCATGGCTCAACCCTCGAGCTACCGACGCCTTGTTAGAGCCAGGGCTAAAGTGTCAGTGTGGAACAATGAAACATGATAAATTACCCTCCCCAAAAAAAGATGTACTACTAATTTTCAATTATAGCTATAATGCACCACAGATTGGAGGAAAATTGGACATGCATTGAGAACAAACAGTAATAGATTTTAAGCTCTCTTTTTTTTCCTCATCTCCTGTTTCTGTTTATGTAACAGGAGAGCAACATTTTGGGGCAAAAATACCCCCAATATGCATTCTCGTGTTGATTGATAAAAGTAATTGGTGTTCTACCGGTTCAAATTTTATATCATGATTGGTGAAGGTAGAATAGGTGCCAGCATTATGTGTGCGTTTACATTGAAGATTTTTCTGAGTGATTGTGGATCCACAAAGCACCCATTGAGGTATGTCAAATTCATCTGTGGAAATGTTTACTTTCACAACATTATTAATTTTCTTTGGCCAACTATGGTTTTTGTTTGATTATAATGCAATATACCATTCAGCTTGGTAAACCTCTTATAAGACAGCAGACTTTCAAATATTTGACAAAATATTGCCAGCAAATGAGAATAATTCAAGGCATAAAAAGGGATGTGAAAACTGGAAAGGGTCCGACTTGAACACTTGTATCTCTATGTGCATGCATATTACAAAAATGGGAGAGAGGTTGAAAGCCTAATGGAAGTTGGCTTAACTCTAGAGACAGCCCTGTTGTATATCTGATTACTGGGCCAATCATTTTCTTTCTTAAATAAGGAAAAAATTGGATAGGATAAATGAAATTTGTCTGTCATATTGCAATAAGTTGCCACGGGAGATTGTGTATTTCCTAATCATTCATCATTCCGACTAGTGTACAGGCTTAGCATAATGGAATTCGTGAACTGGTTTAAATCTTGAAGTGAGGACAGACTGGGCCCTGAATGCTTATATGGTAATATTTCACTTGAGCCCAGTGAAATATTTTCACAAGCTTATTGATTCGATTTTTTTCACTTATTACAGGGACAGTTGCACATCTGTGCACAATTCTTAAAATTATTAATGTATTTTTGTAAAAGCAATTTTGTAAAAACAACTAATAATACCTCTGTACATTCTTTTCTGTACATTTATTTAATGAAAACCAATCATGTGTTTTTACAACAAGTATTTCTGTGAAAAATGTCAGTGAATCATTTTTGAGAAAAATACAGTAATTATATAAGGAATTTAATAAGAATATATTATACAATTTGTATCACACATGAATTTAATTGATTAGGCTGTCAAATGTAGTTGCTTCATCGAGCTATATGAACAACAGTTTACTAAACATATGTCACTCTCGATAAAAGCCTTGCTATATGACGTAAATACTGGGTGGAAGGATGGTGAGATTCCCTGCTGGCATTTTGGAGTAGACAGGAATTTTAAAATCTTTGACATTGGCCACTAGATGTCATAGTTTAAAAAGAAATAGAAAACAAAAAATGTCATGGGATCACATTCAATAAACTCAACAGTGTTGGTTTACAAACTGTTTATTATGTACTATTAAAAATATTTGTTTTCCTCCTGTTTGCATTATTATACAGACAAATTATTGTGGGGATTTGTTTCGATGTAAAAATAAATAATAACCATAAAGGTTTATTGGCTGTATAATGCAAAGATAGTGATGGTACACAGGGAGCTAACAAAAGTTACAAATCAGGAGAGGGGTGTCAAAGAATGTCAAAGGCATTACATGTATTGTATTATGGAACACAGTGAAGATCATCATTAAGAAGTGGAGGCAAGATGGCACCAGGTTGTTGAAAAGGTGAAAAGAATGCTCCTCAGGGAAGTTACCAAGAGGCCAGAGGTCTTAGCAGAGATGCAGGAAATTCTGTTGTAATAGGCATCCCTGCATATTACAACCATTGCAATTATTCTCCAGAATACTGAGCTGTGGGCTAGGCTGGAAGGATGGAAGCCATTTCTCACAAAAAAGAAACAATAACCCCTTGTGTTTTCAAAAAGGTCATTCATATCTTGTGAATTTGCTAGATAAAATGTCAGAACATTTAAAGAATCTAGGCAAGTTTAAGAGAAAACTCAGTAAATTTGTAGTTTAGACAGAAAGGTTTAGACAGAGAACTCCAAAATGTTGTCAGCATCCGATGAATAGTACTCAAAGCCCAACTACTGGACGGACTGAACGAATTATAGAAGAAAAGTGTTTGCTTCACATTTGTTAGAGTGATCTGACACCCAACCGTTCTTGAACTCTTTTGTCCTTGTTGCCTTTCCGCCAGAAACATGCTGATGAAGTAACAGCACAAATGAATGAAAAGGTACATTTTTACCATTTGACCATTAAACAACAGTAAAATAATTAAGTAAAAACAATAAGGGACAGTTTCCTGGACACCGATTAAGACTAGTCTTAGACTAAATTGCACATTTAAACTGGACTAACTAAAACAGCATTTCTCAGACATGGTTTAAAATAATCTCAGACTTTCCCTAGTCATGATTTATAACGTGAAGGCTTACATTAAACCTAACCAGAGGCAGACTTAACTTTTGAATAATTGATGTTGGCCTCCAGATTGACCTTGGCAATAGAGGAAAATGGATTACCTGGACTATTTCAATGATAAGGACGGAGCACCAACTAGACCAGACAGGAGCAACCCACTGAATGACTTTGGTCAGATCAACTTCCGTGAACATTTCCATATGTACAAAGCAAATGCAGCACACATAATTTGTTTGCTTGAGCCAAGGCTTTCATCTGACCCTTTTTGGGCTTATCCCTCCTTCTCTACAAGTACTAATCACCTTGAGGTTTTTGGCATGTGGAACCTTCCATTGTGAAACAGGAGATTTGTGTGGCGTAAGTGAACCAACTGTGTGCAAAATAGTCCACCAAGTCTGCAACGCTACATGTTAACTGAAAGACAATAACATCAAGTGTCCTGTTGCTGCTGCCCAAGCCAACTACAAGATGGAGTTCTATGATTTTGGAAACTTCCCTTGAGTCACTATCTGCATTGATGGATGTCATTTTCCCATAAAGTGTCCCTCTACAGTAGATACTGAGTACAGAAATCGTAAAAATTGGTTCTCAATAAATGTACAAAGTGTGTGCACTCCCACTATGCAGTTCTCCAACACTGTTGCTCGTTGGAAAGGTACAACTCATGACTCAAGGATTTACCAAAACTCCTTTTTGTATGCTCAGTTTGAAGGAGGACAACATCGTGATATTATACTTGGTGACAGTGGGTATGCACAGACCAACAACTTGTTCACCCCCACAATCCAACTTGAGCAGCTGCGGTAAAACTAAGCTCATATCCGCGCCAGAGGTGTAGTGGAGCGCATGTTTGGTGTATGGAAGGGTCCTTTCCAGCGTCGCAGAAACACATTGCGCTTTGAACCAAAAATATGCTGTATTGTCATAATTGCAACAGCAGTGCTTCACAATTACTCCAAACTGTATGGCTGCCCAGATCCTCGAATGGAAGGTGGGGATGACCCAGATCTTCCCTTGTTTGAGGCAGACAATGACAGATATTGACTAGCAAGCAGGGATTTGTTTGCTTTGCAGCACTTCTCACAACAAAGATAACTCAAATGATTAAAAAAAACAATTGCCATGGATTGATAACATAATGTTTTCAGAAACGGAGATATCAGGCACTGGTGCTTGTTTCAGTAGAACATTGGTACTGCTGCTGCTTCATGTTTCTCTTCTCCATTGCTAACTCAACATGAAGTATTTTAATCTTCATTTCATGTTCCTCTTTTAAATACTTTCATTTGTGCTGATAAAATTCCATGACCAGTTTCTCATGCATGGTCAGCCTCTTTGTCCTTGTCCTCTTGTCCAGATTTGTGACATCATCTTCTCTCCTGACTGCTGCAGATGTAGTGGGCATACCTTCCTCTTGTCTCAGGACCTCCAAGCTCTGGTGAACATCTGAAATATTGTATTGCTGCATTAGAGAACAGTATTTCAAGAGCTGTGTTCATCACATTTATTGTAATGGGAATACAAGAGATGGCTGCCAACATTACATATTCCCTGGAGTCTGAGGATGGCACATGAATTAATGTGTCCCACCAAATGAGGATTGGAACAGTGCCCCATTTGAACTGTCCAAATGATCGTCATCAGGGATTCCTTCCAAGGGTTGCTCAATGATCGCAGTCTACAAGTCTCCCACGTCATCCGTCTGTGGTCTTTCTGGAGGTCCACCACCTGTCTTGAAATGCTCCCTACGATCAACAGCATTTGTCTTTAAGTATATTTTTATATTTTTGCACAGGGTCTTAGAAAGACAAGACAATATTATTAGCAATTCTATATGATACTGTTATATATTTGGATCACAAAAAAACGAACATTTCAGAGTGACTGATTTGTAAGTGGGCCAACAATAAATACAGTGTCTTCAATCAATCAAATGTATCAATCAATTGTAGTTAATAATCAGCTGCTTTTTACATCAGCAGTTGTCACAAAGTGCTTTCGCAAAACACCCGGCCTTAAACCCCAGGGAGCAAACAACAATAGTGATGAACTTCTTTGGCTGGGGAAAACTCCCTAAGAGAGCCGACATTTCTGAAGAGACCTGGAGAGGAACCAGGCTCTGAGGGGTGACCAGTCCTCTTCTGGCTGTGCCAGGTGAACATATTAAGAGTCCAAATTTGAATAGTTCAATGCATGTGGGCTAAGCCCAGAGTCTATTTAAACCTAGTCCAGATCGGAGGCATAACCAGATGGACAAGGACAGGGAAAGACAGGGGGAGGGGGGGGGTCAGCAGAGTGGCAGCTGAAATCGTTAGGTATCGTCTTGATCTGTAACACAACAAGGAGGACTTTGGACAGGGACCGCAACGAGTCAAGCCTGGAACTCCATAGGTGTGGGTTAAGACCTCATGTCCTCCTTTAAAACGACAGAAAACAGGGAACATTTTGACCCTACTCCCCCAGCACAATAATATAGCAGCATAAGATGTTGGGGCTAAGACCGTGGGGTTCAGTGACACTGTGGCCCGAACCGGAGGAGGCTCCGGACAGGGCCCACAGGCAGGAAATCAGTCCACCCACATTGCCAAGCATCAACCAAAGGGACACCCACCAACCGCAATCATCCTGAATAAGGGCCGAGAGTTGCCAGCAGAGCACAGCCCAATTGCACAAGTGCGCAACAGAGAGACAACAACAAGCCAGTGACTCCTCCCCTCGAATGGCACTGGAGGGAGGGCATCCCAGTGGCGATGAGAGCCCACCTGGCAAGACAGCAAGGGTGGACAGGATCAGGCCTTTCTGGTCACCTTCACGCCCCTGGGCCAGACTACACTTAATCATAGACCAGGCTGAAGAGATGAGTCTCTAGTAGACTCTTGAAGGTTTGCACTGAGTCTGCATTTCTAATTTTTATTGGCAAATCATTCCAAAGTATTGAGTATTTTGAGTTGAATGCATTACAAATGAAATTCCAAGTATTCTTTTTCTTTTTTCTGTTGATGAATTACGCTATTTGTTTTTAATAATTGGGTGGTTTGGCAGTTTGCTTCATGAGGGTTTTTCAAAGTCACTGAAATTCTTACTTACACCAGTTCCACAAAATGCTAATTTTGTTTCTGAAAGGTCCATCCCTGGTTTTTGAAGCGTTCTCAGGCCAGCACCAAGTGTGCATAATTAATCTAATCAGGCTTCACAAAGAGTTGCTGGTTAGTCCTTATTTACCCTAGTCTTCAACTCCCTAGTCTAAAACTAATTAGTCTCAAGTTAAACAATGTCTCAGTAAGTCTGTATAAATGTAAGTAAAATTTGCCTAGTCCTTATTTTATTTGAACTCTGTCTGGTAAACTGCCCCTAAAAGTACAGTAAATAGGAATTGGGTAAAGCATGAAAAACTGTATTTTTAGATGGTAGCTCCACTAGGTAGGATTTTTTCAGTAAAAAAACAATTTTGCAATTTTTCACTAGTCAGAAAGCGGTTCCGGACAAATGCCTGATAAGGAATGAATAATAATATTTAAAATAGAGCATTACCTGTTCGAAAAAGAAAGTGTTAACACAGAGTTTGACTTTATTCTTAGCCTTGCTAACATCAGTATTCCTGGTTGCTATCTATAAAAAGCTAGCCTATGTCTTCTTTCGCTTCTTTGCAGTTTATGTAGTGTATGCACAAGTGAGGAATAGGCAGTTTGTCTCTAGCTACCATTATAGTTTCTTATAGCGAGCTAACTTCTCTCCTTATGGCGTACTTATGCTATATAAAGTTCACTGCTTGAAAAAATTAAGGGGAGAATTAATCATCACAGTATAACACCAAGTCAATTAAACTTCAGGGATAGCAATCTGTCCAGTTAGGAAGCATAGGAGGTTGTGAATCAATGAGGAAATGAAAGTGACATCAGGTGCATTGGATAGGCAACAGCAAGGCAAGCTCCAAAAAGGGAATGGTTTACATTTTGCTAGTGTCCTTACCACTTGTAGCATGAGGCATTCCATTCTGGCTGCTATTTTTCTTTACCAGTGTTTTTCAAGGGTGAAAAAACACTGTTCTATACAACCCTATCTGTATATTGACCCACCCATGCCCATTTTACTCGCACACTGTCATAAAAAATTGCCCAATTGTGTGTGAAACCTCCCCATCGGACAATACTTAGTCTCCGATTTATAGCCGCCTGGGGTGACCAAGAAGAGAGGCAAATACGGATGGGTGGTGTTGGCCCTGCCAAGATAACCAGGTGAGAAGCTATTTGATGGCATTCTAGTTACTGTCTGCAAAACTGCTGCATCTCTGAATCCATTCCAGGTTAATGGAACCAGTCCCTCATCCTCTTTGCAGTGTTTTTGGCAGCAAGATGTCCAGCCAGGGGTTGGGTGTTGTCAAGGGCACTCCTGGGGGTCTCTGGCCCACTTGGTAGGGTGGCTGCTGCTTGGAGGGAAAGCATGGTCCCAAAGTGCTCCAAGAAATGTACCGCATCACAGATGCTAGTCAGGCCCCCCTGCTCTCCTCAATTGGGAGACAATGGAAAAACACATCCATCATCCCCCAGTCCACAATCTGCATGTGGGCGAGGACACTGAGCAGGGTCCACGACTCCACGAGTTAATGTAGCTGAGCAATTTGTGAGCGGGCCAGTAGCCTGGTGTGTGATGCCACTCATGGACTTGGCAGCCCAGCCATGCTAGGATCTCCAGTGCAACAGTCCCAGTTGACCCAGCATCTGATTTGTTGCCTGGAGAAGACTAACCACATACTGGTCTCTATTCTGGAGTATGAGCTAACATGCCCAGCCCCTTCTCAGCCAGCCGTGGTGGGCAACCCTCGCCAAACATGACGTTGAAGCATATCTCCAAGTCTTTGTGCTGGTGGCAGAGAAA
The DNA here is from genome assembly GCA_016801105.1 of Esox niger. NCBI lineage: Eukaryota > Metazoa > Chordata > Actinopteri > Esociformes > Esocidae > Esox > Esox niger. Next base: position 4,116 of record JACXGJ010002489.1, on the reverse strand, counting down.
CATGGTTGGGAGCTAGCTAAATGGGAATGCAGCAGGGGTCTCTTCTACCGATACCCAACATTTGGCACTAACCTGACATCATTGATTGTTTCTATCGAAGGTTGAAAAGCCTACACAGTTGATTACACTGAAGAGCTGCTGTCTTCAATGCAATGTTCATGCTAAAGCAACCAGTTGGCAACTAAAGGCCTCTAACCTTCTCTAGCTATATATTTATCACAAGCTCACAACCATTGAATTACCAATACTGTTACAAACAGATACGTTTTGATTAAACATTTACCTCCACAAGGCAATGGGTGTGCTTCTGGTATTATTTTACTAGGATGGATCGTGGATGTAAATTTCTTATTGAATGGTAGGAATACAGATACCTATATTCAAATATTTGAGACCTTGGCTTAATGAGGGATGTTAATGAAAAGAAACCTGTAAACGTTTCTAACATAGTGCAAAATGGTGATACATCATATGAGATTAATATTGGGCACACCACCACATATGTCGTTCAAGAAACTGGACACTATTCAATTTGGAAATCTATGGATGTGTACATTGGTGCAATTAACTGGACACATGTGTTTCGTTTTTGTTTGAAGCATGTGTAATATCATTGGATTTGCATTGAGAGAGAATTGCAATTAACTTAATCGGTAAGATTTAAAGGTTATGTGATAGGTTATCTGGCTGTAACAGTACTAGACAACTGTTGGAAGTGTGCTAGTATTTGTGGCAAGGGTCTTGGATAGACAGTTAATAAACTGGTTAAGCAGTGTGGTTTGGCCGAACTAATGCTGGGCCTCTCACAGTAACCAGTGGGCGTGGCTCCATAGTTACTCCAGGCCCTTTGTGTAAATTTGTTGGAAGACAAACAGGATTTTTACATAATTACAGATGGATCTAAATACCCAGGCAGTGGTCGCACAGGAATTAATTTGTTATACAAATTTGTTTGAGATTTGTTGGGTTGATTGTCAGTTTACGTTGATGAAATGGTGGCAATAATATGCTGTACACTGGGTAGAAGGTGTGATCTGCAAAATCATAATTTGTTTGGATTCAATATCAGTGGTTAATAGTTTACTATTTGGTAAGTCTGATAAATGACCTATTATTATTGGAGGCTATAATGCTGTGATGAAGAATTGAGATATTGGTTATTGTCGTTTGTTTCTGTTGGGTCCCAGTCCATTCTGTTCAGAGGGGAAATTAAATGGTAGATCAGTTGGCCAAGAGGGCTTTAAATTGATATATGTGATGTCTGTGTTCCTTTGGGTAGACAGGAAATGAATGATTAGAACGAATATGATAAATTTATGGCAGACGAGTTGGGACTCAGAGATGAAGCGTCGGCGGTTCTACACCATGCAGAGAAAGGTAGTTGAGTTCATATTTAAAGATCGTGATAGCGTCGTGGTGATGTTTGCTCGACTACACCTGGGACATTGCTTGTCGAATCATCGTTATATTTGTTAGGTAAGCATAACAATGGACTACAGATTGTTGGAACGGAGAAAGATGTGTAGCTTATATGTTTTATGTACATGGAAGATAAAAAGAAAGAAATGCAAGATTAACGAGAGTGGACACTGTTGAAATGGGTGAAAATATATTTTGGGGCTGGGGGATTGACAGAAGTAGCGGAGGCAGTTTTTTGTAATACAGAGCTTGGTCGAATAATTTTGTTTTGTTGTTGATTAATACATTTCTGTATTAATTGTACGTTTTTAGTCCTTTAGTCAGTAAACCAGTAGTAGTCAAATAATTGAGTATTCCAGTACAGTAGGTGGCGGCATGCCCTTTAAAATCATTGTATTCCGCCATCATTTCTAGAAGAAGTATTACAATTTAGAACACTTCTAGAATGTGATCAATTTTAACTTAATGACTCAGACCCGGTCAGACTATAACAGTAGTACAAATGACAACTAGTAAATAGGAAGTTCCGATGAGCACGTTAACGCAGCTTATTTGCACACATTGAACTTGGCCTGCAAATTGTAGCTAGCTAGCGACACTTCTAGAACTCCTCCCCGGCATGCTGCATGTCCAACATGGAGGAACTGACGGTGGAGGTCCGTGGCTCCAACGGAGCTTATTATAAGGTAAATCAACTAATATATTAATATAAATTTAACTTAACCGTATTTTATTAAATTATGACAAACATCTTCCTCAAATCAAACGTAAGTCAATACACGTTGCTAACTAAGCTAGCAAACGTTACTATATATACAGGCAGACAGTGGGTATTTGTTTTTAGTTGGCTAGGTAACGTTAGCTACATAAATACTACAGTACTGGGTGTATAGTAAGCTACTGTAACTATCGTGAACGTTACTGACATCAAATAACTACCGATACCGTAGTGGTGGGCCCCTTGACTCTCATTGTTTTTGCACGCCACATGTTTTCACATCCTGTTTGTCTTTCAGGATCACAAGAGCTAGCTAGCTGTTTAACGACGTAGAGTACTACTATAACTTCAAGTCAACAATTACTCTAGACTGAAGTTACTGTAGCACCTAACGATAACGTTACCGTCTTGAATGAAATGTTAAGGAATGTTTAAAGCTAACCTGAAATTATCTAACATTGCCTACTGTAGTTGACTTGGCAATAGTTGGCAATCTTAAGCTATCTAGTGTTGCCCTTTGTTTACATTAACAAGCAAATGTTACATTTGCTTAACATTGACTACTGACAAAGTACGTTTTATACAGAGTAGTTGTCTAACGACGTTAGCTACCTAGTTACCTTACTATCTAGTTAACTAATCCGGCGTTTGGTTGCTATTTTGCGTTGCTTGTCTTGAAACTGATTACAGTGCGAACTATCGTTTGTGTTGTTATGGAAAACGCTGACTTGCTACTGACTGTATATCTTAACGCGGGTTACGTCAACATATAATATAGCAATTTTCAAACTATTACGCTTAAAAATGTCTTGTAACGTTTGTTTACAGTGTACGGTAAATTCATTTTCATCCATAGCTGTCTCGTTAACGTTGTTGTTTTAATTTGTCCAGTATGCTGTCTAAGGTCAAGGACACAATGATAACTGTGATGTTGTGTTCATAACATTTGGACTTGGCCAATTCATTCAAGTTCATAGTCACCTACTTCAATGTTACATACAGTAAATGTCGCACACGTAAGATGTTACTGACAGGCGTAACTAACGTTAGACTAAAGGCGGTTGGAAATCTGAACTACACATCACTCCCAAGTTATTCCACGAATGTTCAGTTTAGTCCCACTGGTGTATCTGCAGTGTGCCAGCTGCTCCCTGTACTCAACTCAGCTGTCGTCAGGTTAAGCAGATACTTAGGCAACAGGTCTATTTTTATATTGACTGTGTCAAAGATCCACACTAAAGGGAAATCGCAGCCCTTATTCAAGCATTCGACTGTCTGTTTTTGGAACATAATTAGTGCTTAAATAGCTGCAATGGAGGAACAAAAACAGTCAATGGCAGTCTAGTGGCATGTTAATGAGAGGTCAACGGAGAACCTAACAGACAGACTACAAACGTGCAAATACAGGTGCTGTACAACAGTGTTGTAGGGTAAACATACCTATTCAGCCCACCAAAATCCAGTTTAGCGCACTGACAATACCCTCAGCTAATCATGTTTGTCATATTTTTCTGTACCCGTACACAAAGTTTGAGATTGATGTTGTAAAGCGGTATTTAATGTTTTTTACATATATCTATCAGTTGTGCTTATAAGTTTGCATACCCTGGCAGAAATGGCGAAATTCAGATTTTGAAAATATGACTGATAATGCAAGAAAACTCTAAGGATAGTGATTATATGAAGCCATTTTGTTTTTGGCTCCTTTTTAAATCATAATGATGACTGATATCACCTGAGCAAAAGTTAAGATACCATTGAATGTTACAGACACAAGGTGACACACACACACACACACACACACACAGGTAAAAAAAATGGCAATTGAAGATGCATTTCCTACACCTGCGGTTTTTTAACTGGCAATTAGTGTCTCTGTATACATAGTCAATGATTTTGTTAGCTCTCACGTGGATGCACAGAGCAGGCTAGATACTGAGCCATGGGGAGCAGAAAAGAACGGTCAAAAGACCTGCGTA
>JACXGJ010002488.1:0-64984 GCA_016801105.1 Esox niger | reverse complement strand
GGGGGGGCACTGGGTCAGAGACAGACACGGGGGGGCACTGGGTCAGAGACAGACACGGGGGGGCACTGGGTCAGAGACAGACACAATATTTTTGAAACATTTGAAAACCGAGTCCGCTGAATCCAAAATGCAGATTGTCCGATTGCAGTGGCATATGAGAGCGTATGTGACTGGCACATCACTTAATACCCATCTATTTGCATAGGTAGCCAGTTCATAAAAGCAATAAGGCATCTCGGGGGTATGTGGTATATGGCCAATATACCATGACTGAGCGGTATGTCTAGGCACTCTGCATGGCGTCATGCCCAAAAACACCTCTGAGACGTGGTATATTGGCCATACAGCACACCCACCTGGTGTCTTACTGCTTAAATGACACATGGATTAATACAAGTCCTATGACAATTAGCACCTTTAATGTGAAATGCAGGTTATCAATGTTTTCGTGAATTGGTATTGATTGACGTGTTACAATTAGCTTAGATGTGTTATAAGTGCACATAACCGATACAGCCAGTGGAGAAATGAACACAGTTTTACTCACCGAAGGGGTCGTCCATGAACTCGCTCTCTGCATTGGCCTCTATGGGGATTGAGGCCGAGTTGTGGTTGTTGAGATTTAGGTTGACACCCAGCGGCTCCTTGCGAGGTATTTCCGGGGGGGTAGCTGGTACCATTCGGGGTTCATCCACGTCTTGGGGGAAAAGTTTCTTGGCTCTCTCCGCTATGGAGAGCCGGGACCGGGACAGGTTGGCTGTCTCACAGGGGGGCTGAGCCTCGGATTCTGGCTCATTGGTGAATACAAAACTAGGTTTCCTAGGGAGCACTGGTCTGGGTGCTGGGATCGGTTTGGAGGGAGCAGAGGTGTCGGAGAACATGGAGCTTGCCTCCTGGTAGATGATTCCGGGTCTTTTAATCGAGGGCTTGGGGGCGAGTGCCGGCGCTGGTTTGGCTGCTACCTTGGGGGGCTTGAGCTGCGCGTTTCTGGGTTGAGGCTCTGGTCGTTTGACCCCTGGATCCTCACTGCCCTCCTGACTCTCGAACGCCTGGATCCGGGCTCGGATATTACGCTGGCTGTGCAGGGCAGCCATATTGCCGTCCTCGTCACTTTCCCCGCAGCTTTGTCCGCTCCCGTCGGTTGGTGTCTGGTAGTCGCTAGAGTCACTGTTCTGGCAGCATTGGCCACCGGGATAAAACACGTCCAATAGTTCCTGTAGGTACTTCCCTGGGGGAGGAGCCTCGTCTGATGAGTCAGCTACAGAGCCAGAACCATTGTCGCTAAGCCTGACCAGAGTCTGAACCTTGACCTCATCTGTGACTGGCTGTTTGCGGGATTTTAAACGCGGAAGTGGTGTAGGACGCTCAGTGGATACTGGGGGAGGTTTGGGTTCTGAGGAGTCTGTAGTAACTGAACTGGGTTCAGAAGGTTTTATTGGCACGTCCCATTCTACAGAAACAAAAGACAAGTGAGACGGGGTATGTGAGACTGAACAGCTTTGTGCTACAGCTGCCCTGGGGTCAGTTTGGTTGGATGAGTCAGTGGTTGTTCTGGCCGTTGTGCCTTCTAGGACGAGTTCAGACACGGCTGTTCCAGGGGTACAGTCACTTTGCAAAGGCTTCGGCAGGGACGGCCTTGGCGGTTTGGCCGGTATTACTTTCACTGAGAGGAAAACACAAAGAAACAATTCAGCCTCCGCTTCAGTCTGGTGTCGGTCCCGTCCAATATCCTGGGTTATCTGCACGGGACTCACCTGAAGATTGTCTCGTCTCAACGGGCTCTGAAGACGGTGCGCTGCGTTCGGGACCAGCGGCAGAGTCTGTCTGGGTGGCGATGGTGGCAGTGATTGACCTCCGGGGGGCAGCAGTCGGCGTGACAACGACCTCCTGGGTCTTCTCTTTAATCACCTGGTCATAGGATGGCGGGGGCTAAGACATGAGAGAGGAGGTTCACACACACACACACACAAACACATGCAAACACTACTGTAAAAGCAGACATGTAACCGTGTGATCATTATTGTTGGCCTGGCGCAAGCAAGCCTATTGCCATCCTCCAGTGACACCTTGTTCTACCACACGCAGAACCTGCCACACTAATGCAGTGTAAAGCTTGTGCATTTTAAGTGTCTGCTTCTGGGGAGCTGGTTCTCGTTTAAACATCAAACTGAAAACCGATAAAAATACAAGCTAAAACCCAGGCAGACCACACCCAAGCTGAGCACAGGGAAAGGCCACACACCGAGGCTGATGGGGGGGTATATAAACAGTACCTGGCTGCTTGTCTGTTGGCTCCCTCCCCAGCTAGGCTGTGAGGGAGGCGCCGCCGGTGGCGTAAATCCCCCAGAAGCCCCAGGGAACCAGGTGTTTGAGGCTAGCGGCTCAGCGGAGAGGATTGTGATCTCTGGACGTCTGAGAGATGAAAAGGACTCCCAATTACTTACGATGCATTTGGACTGGATCAGCAACACGTGAAACGCAACAGAATGTTTACAATGTTGACCCATGCCAACAGGAATCCGTTCTGAAGTAAATAATTATATTGGGGTTTTGCTCACACCATAATTCCTGTGTCCTTGTTTTGTCATTGATAATGTGCCATTTTGTCACATTCATTATTCGTGAGCACAGCCAAGGACCTCAAATCATTGCAAATCATCAAACATTTGCATTGCAATGTAGAGCATAACTTATGTCCCCATATTGCACTGTAAAGGGAAGCACACGTGTTTGGTTTTCTTGGAACATCGTGTGTAGAACTCTATTCAGTGAAAAAGTTATCAAAAGATTATGATGTTCTATGAAGTCTACTGAAGACTTAGCAAAGCTCCTCCTTTTACCTTCTCTCTCTGGTCTGTTCACTTGGGGAGCTGGTTCTCGCTATGGGGAAAGAAATTCACATTAACATTGTGTATCATAATAATGTTTAAAGAGCAGTTCCACAAACAAAGTAGCTACCTTTTAATCACTGAGGCCTGTGTGCACTAAGAAATAAAAAGCCTACGAATAAGGGATGTACGTACTTCTCTTGATAGCGGCTCGTATTGAGGATAGGGGTCCTTGACTGAAAGAGAAGAGGCAGATGGGTTGCCATGGAGGAGTGGAGTTTGATGTGACACGTTGTGAGGAGTTTCCTTACATTTGTGTGACTTGAAAGCGTAGCACTGACAGAAGTCTGGCTTAACAGGATGGAAACACCAGACAGATGGTGAAAGAAAATCCACAAACCAACCAGTCACATTTATAGGTTTGACCCAGACAGAGGAAGTCTTTAACACAGTTAACATTCTCAGGAGATCCTTCTGACAATGGATGAGAACATCTAATGGTCAATTACAAGTATTACATCAGAGGATAAACTATGTCTTTAGGCATCAAGAACATCCATTCCCCTGTAGCGATTGTCTAGTCTAAACATTGACTAAAACCTAAGGACTGTAACAATACCTGGATACTGAAACATCCTCTATCATCAACTCTGATCCACACAACACATCTACCGCTGAAAACTACAACGCCACCATCCTCTATCATAACCTCTGATCCACACAACACATCTACTGTTGAAAACTGCAATGCCACCATCCTCTATCATCAACTCTGATCCACACAACACATCTACCGTTGAAAACTGCAACGCCACCATCCTCTATCATCAACTCTGATCCACAACACATCTACCGCTGAAAACTGCAACCAAAACAGGAGCTGGAAAAGCCTACCAGAGATACGTGCGCTCTTTCCCCGATGCAGTTGGAGTGAGAAGAGGCCGAGTACCAGACACAAGAAAGAGGAAGATCAATAAAAACACTTTGAAAAGTATTTCCCGCACGCAACATCCCACAATCCCCCTCCTGTATCGTCTGCCGTGCCAGGAGCGTCCAAAAGTGCACTCCGGCAACGTGACAATCCCCTAAAACAGATCTCATATCACAGCTTTGACTTCCTGAATGCGCATTATTGCGGTGGAGGACAGGATGTCAGGTCACTCTCACAGATTCCCTGAGAAAAAGAGCTGAGAAAAAAGAACAGGGCCGTGTTCTTTAGGTGATTTAGTAATGTAATATGTTACAAAAATGTACTGCAAAAGAAAATGTCCCCGTTTCATTTTTTATTTTGTATGGCACCTAACGAACACGACCCCAGCCAGGCCCCTGTGGACTCAACACCATTAAAACATCCAGCTCATTAACTGAACTGAAGATGTGATGGAAACCAGCTGGGAATGAAGGCAGACACATTTGCCCCCCCCCACCCACGGCTCGTCTTGCAGTGCATACGTGGCTTAATAGAGTGATTAGCTAAGCCTTTGAACAACAACAAAGGATACGTAACCATTCAACAGTTGATAAGAAAATGCACTGGGTTGGCATCACATTCGCCCGTTAACCTGGATTGGAGGTGAAAAGGCAAACGGCGGTAGAAGGAGATTGGTTGGCTACACCGTGTCGTGACGGACCGGGGTTAAGGGTCATAGGTCAGTTTACTTTCTGAAGTGACTTAAAGGTAATGTGGCAGGCACTAACCCCTGATGGTACCGTAGCGACTCTATGGGGGTAAACAACCAGGTTGTTGTATTGTCCCCTATTCAACAAGCCCCGGCCTTCAAACACAGTGGTCTGTGTCCGACTGTCTGCCAGAAAGGATGGATCAGTTAATTGTCTGCTGCAGGCACCATTCACAACCCCTCCATCAGCATAATCCGTCTGTAAAAGAGACACCGCACTGGCCACTGCAGTCCTCACAGAACCCAACAGCAGGCAAAAGGTCCGGAGAAACCGGGGGCTTTCACACGAAGCACCAGACACTTTGAAAATACTTCTGAGAACACACATACAAATATGCATTTCAATGACTTACCCGGAATGAAAAACCTCAGGCTTATTTCTCTCCGCTCGATCTGAAAAGAGAAAGACGGTTTATTTATCGTGACTGTCACTTCAACAGTGTCATTTCCAACTAGATACATGCTTCACTTAGGATATAAACAAAGGCTGCTGGAGTCATAACACCACAAAGGAAAAACACACATTCATTAAGAACTTGAAGAACTGGTTTTTCCTGGAATAACATTCAAGTATGTTCTTGATCAACCAGTAACGAAAAATGATATAGAAATGCAAATGATGCCAAATCATTTCATCGAAAATGTTTTTCAAATTGGAACCTTGATCTGTATACCATTTCAGCAAAGAGAAAAGCCTATGTAAATAGCTCATAAGCAATCTGAATGAAATTCCACAAATGTAATACTAATTCCAGATCCCAGATACATTTCAGGAGAGAATGGTGTCAAGCTTGTTGTCAAGCTCATAACCTTGTCAAATTTCAGACATATATCTTACTGATAGTGATACAGTATATGATATTTTACTGAAATTGATAACTGTATCAGTAAGATATAATCAATATATCTTACAGATACAGTTTGAAGATATTTTATTAACGGTAATTGTGTAGTACTGATATTGAACAACTGTGGAGATTTTGAACAATGGCTAGATTTTAGCCTTTTAATTCTTACAAATTGTGATCTTTAGGATCCCAATTCTCCCCAAAAAAAGTATTTGTATATGCAAAATCCATTCATCCATGGTTCAAAGTGATCTAATAAATGTACTATCTTTACTGAATTTCAGTGAATGTCTTGGTTTTTCACTCTTTACGCTTTAACAAATTAATGGTTAGAACACCAGCAACAGAATATTCTGAGCGGTGGAATGGCCCGTGATTTACAGAGCATCTCAGCTAAGCTCAAATATAAATTCATTTGACTATGGGGTAGGTGAGTGTATTTCAGCCCATTTGGATCACATAAGCTAAATGAAACCAATAGTCAGATTTTAGCATTGCTTACTTGAGATAAAGATCATGCACTTAGCCACCATAATCAACGCGATTCTCATGAGGCCCAATTTGTTATCCTGACCTCGCCTCATCACAAAACACATCAGCTCCACAGCAGTTTCGTGAGAGTCAAAGTTTGAGACATGCATACCTTGCCAAGACTTCCTGTTTCTTAACACACTGCCAGCTCAACCAGACTGAGCTTGCAGGCACCCAACTGACCACAAGGAGTCACTAGAGCGTAACCAGACTAGGCTACCCTGTCAGATGTCCACTGTATTTATACTGTGCCCTTTGTGTGAGCCGTCTGGGCACTATGGATTTACAGTGACCAGGAGTCAAACAATGTAGTACAAAGATGCAAATTTGACCACAATGCCACTCAGAGCCCCCCCCCACACACACACCTTATCTTAACACCCACTGTGTGGTTAGCATCCATCAGTCACAAAGTCTAAAGTCATACCTGCTGTCTTATACGGTCTCAAACTCAGGGTAGGACGCTACGAAACAGGTGACACGATAACATTGTTACCGAGTCACACCCTCAGATATTTTCACTGACTCATTTGCACTGAAGTCTGTGCAAGAGGTACAGTGAAAGAGGTGTGTAAACAGAAAAAAAGTGACGAGAGGAGCTTTTTCCCCACAAGGAAACAGTTGGACATTTACATAGATACCACAAGGCCAGTGAAAATGGAACAATGAACAGGATTCAACTGCAGTATTTTCCTCATCTGAATGTCTAAGTTACCAAGCTGTGAGCAGGAATATGGTTCAATCCCAACTGCAGGTAATGTCTGTAGTCCATTATGAAGTGTACTGACAGCCTCATCCCACAGAGCCAAGCGTAACAAGAGACGTTCCTACCTGTTAACGTTTAAACAACATTTTAAGAAATGTCCCTCAAAATGTTGTGTATAAGTCTCTCCCTCCTATTCCATGCTGAGGGTGACTGTGTGAAGAGCCCAACTCCACGACCACACAGAGAGGGAGGGCTCTAACTCTCTCGCTCTCTCCTTCCCTCTCTCCTACTGGTGGGTGTGTTGCCTTCTGATCAAATGGAATGTGGCCATTCAGGAAGTGCCACTCTACTGTCACTACGACACTCTTGTTCAACAAAACAAAAAGATTTTTAAAAATAACACTGATTTTAAAGGCATAGTTTGCTTACAATACCAGTGCCTAGTTTACTTCGCCCTGCTTGTTATGAACTGAAGCCAGTTATTCAGTTCATATTTAGTTGTTAAAGTGTCAAGACAAAGTTAGTGAGACCTTTAGCATTTTCGAAATGTCTATGCAAATTTTAACTTAAATGTTTTCAGATAAGCTTATTTGAAATTATAGGATTTTTGTACAGTCAAATATTTCGCTTTTTTTTGCATGCAATGATACCATCAGGTGTGTAACTATCAACCAATTGGATGCATTTGCAGTTTATTATCATTATTTTGTTACTGTACTTACTGTGTTATGTTTTGCCCAACCAGAACTGAAATTGATAACATAATCTACATAGGATATGTATTGGTTTTACATGAATATGAAGGCTTCCAATAACGTAGATCATTATGATCATAGTGGTTAAATAGTGCTTAGAGCCTCTGACCGGTTAAAATTCCTCACAGCCAAATTGCTTTTCTCAATCATACTCACCTAGTAAATTACTGTTTTGTCAAACCTAACCAAAGAATACCCCCACAAATAGGGTTTTGGATTTTTTTTTATTCCACAAATTAAGTTTTTGTAATATAGAAACCAAAAGTATACTTGTGTTCTTCACTGAATCTATTATTGGAACTATAGTTATTAAATCTAAACACATTTCAGGTCAAATCTAGGCAGAAATATAGATAGAGATTTGGGATTTACACAAGCCAGTATCTTTTAGAAGTGACTCTCCCGGAGTGACTCTCATACATTAGTGATCGCATTCATTTAGTACCTACAGTGTGAACTGGTCTCACAGGATCCAATGAACATGGTTATATTCTTGTGACATTGAGCAATACACTGTCGGTCTGTCCGTATTTTCCCATTGTAGCGCCACTCCCTGCACTGGCTTGGAAACAGGCATAGTTCTATTATTTGGTCATCAGGCCGACTGTCAGTCTTCTTCCCTGGTGAAATCAAACATTATTACGCTCTGCTGTGTGGGATTGGCACATGGAGTTAATTTGTCCCAATACCCAGAACTCTCTGGTGTTCACGGAGTAATCAGTCCATAACACGTGAAAAGGCGTAGAAAGTCTATACTAGCCAGAATGTTAAATTAAATGATATTTAATTGGAATTCAACAGTTGTTCGTGCCGTTTGTCCTTTGGCCGGTGGGGAATGGAGATTGCATGTCCACAGTGGAGTGGCATTGACCCAAAATTATGGTTTTTGGCTTGTATTGACAAAAGTCTAACACATAACACACACAATATTAATATTCCAACAATAGTTGAACATAATGGACAAAGTAAATGACCCTACAAACAGCCGTTGGTCCTTCCAGTTTGGTTTACCTCTATTGTAAAAGTGGAAGTACATGCAAGAATTCAAGACTTACACTCCCAGACTTAAAAAAAGGCCTTGTGTTAATTGTAATTCCATTCTACAAAAGCTAGGAAATGTAAGTTATCATATTTTCAACAGTATGTCCTTCGGGCCCCACTGATATCACTAATGCCTAGGAATACTCAGTTAGCGACGCTATGATCATTGATTTCATCTTGCATGCATGCAGTGTAACCATTCTGAAAGAGGAAATTCCCTTATTTCTGACAACATACATTTGAAAACAAGGTATAACAGCACTCCATCGCTCCAACATAATTCTATTCCTTGGAGACTTTAGAAAGTGTATTTTTGTTGGCTAGGTGATGGGTCCTCAACCCCAATTCTTTGAGCTGTGGATGGGTGACTAATACCAAATCATGGACTTCTCCTTTGGATGGCTTCTCTGGAGGCCTTCCAAAGACTAAAAACCCCATGGACCAAAACACGGGATCATAAGGACTTGTCTAACTATTAATAATGTGCATTAGTCAGGCCAAAACAACACAACACCCCCCTCAATAACTGAAACAGGCTGTCCCCATTCCGAACTGGGCAGCCTTCTAGAGAACAAGGGGTGAGAGGGGTTAATGGAAAAGAAAATCCCCTTTGCTCACAATGTGCAGGCCAGACCCTGGTCTTGAGACCAAACCAAGATGAACACATCCTACAGGGGGCATGGCACGGCTGTAACAGGAACAGCTGAGACTAGTTCTCATGCCTAGCCGCTCAGTAAAGGAAGCCTATGGCTCTAAATCCCAGGACGCGGTAATGCGATCTCTGTTGTTTTATTTAGAGCAAAAACCTCTCCTTTCTTCCAAATCCCGTAGGGCTTCTAGTTTTTCCTCAAACCCTGATATCCTTCCCACACACAGGCTAAACACACATGGATGTCATCATTGGATGAGATACAGAACTCCCTATAGTTTTTCAATGGGGGGGTTTCACATGATGTAACGTTGGCTCAAGGGTTAATGGCTGGGCAAGTGGGTGAAGGCAACAATTGCTCTTCTGCACATTTAACTGTCCAATTCCAAGGAATCTCAACAATATTTTGGGTCATATTTTGTATTTTGAAAGACTAGCACAGCAGTTGGCTTTACCAGGTGAGTCAGGAGAGATCATAGAGTCAACTATCTAAACATACCTTCACATTTACATAAATTAAACAGTAATATCTCGTAATGATTTATTCATTTACAAAAAAAATGTAAAGCATCGAAGCATTTGGTCAGATACCAAAATATTCAAATACACAACTGGTCCCCCTTAATGACTTTCTTTATTCATATGTAAATCCAATTTGCAATAGCGTCCACATAATTATCTGAGAGCTGTTCCATCAGACAAAAGAAAATAGTTATTTTAACGTCATTATGATGCTTCAATGTTAAGTCAAAACCATAAGTCGTGGATTTTTCGAATCTGCTTTGAAAGCTAATATTTTACAACGGGACAAAAATGTGACGATTCAATTAAAATCTAATACGCCTTTCTGGAAATGGGGAGTTTAATTGCCACTGGCTAATGACAGTTAGATTTGTATTAAGTAACACGCCTCAGCTGAGAGAATCCTTCAATATCCTCCAGACTCCAATAAGACCCTTTGGACGCAAGGGTGATAGAGAAAAAAGACCGGGACTGAGTTGAAACGTACTTATAAGCAATCGAACAAGATTGTATAATATACATGCGATAATTCATTTGTAGTCCTGCGCTAAGCGCAGGAAATATTGTCCCAAATTGTGTTGCAAGCACAATATTTTTTAAATACATACATTTCTTAATATAGTTCAATCAGGGGTCGAGCTCATGTAGCCATTTAAACTGTTGTTTCTTGAGAACATCAACACATAAAAAATAATATATTATGACGACCCACACAGTGCAGTGGATGGTGGAATTCTATCCATGAATGAAAAAAACGGGCATGCAGGAACAGACATGAATAATTATGTTTTGTCAGAGTCGTCACCGAGGAATGTTTAGAGGATAAACCAATTCAAACGGTTCATGGAGTAGGCTACAATATGAATTAAGTAACTTCGGTTTACGTACGCAGCCACACTGATTATCATAACTGAGGTTAATGGAACGCCACTGAAACTGAAAGGAAATGTCATGGCAACGCGTGGGTGAAATATTCCTTGTAGGAACGCTTGTGAATCTCATTGACCCCGAGAAAAATGAGACTATCTAGCCCATGTGTATTTCAAACGTTGTTGAGGTACAGTACACAGATGAGTATGCTTGTATTGATGTCAACCCCAATACATATTCATGTCATCGACAACAATCCACGGCAATACCGCTAAAACGACATGTACTACACCCACCGAATTATTTTAGTTTACCCCAGCTGGCTCGTATGGGAACGCCGTTAGCATTCATGTCTTCTCAAACTTAAAATGAAAATGTATAAATGTTATGCTGAGAAAACAAAAATATATTACATTTGAATGTAAAGCCATTGTTTGGCTGTTATGGGGAAAAATATCATAAAAGTGCCAATGACAGCGTCCTTCGAAAGTTTTTCCCAACTAGGGGCGTTGCCTTGAGTTCTATTGCTTTCCCACTACCTCATCAGCACATCTACGCACATGAAGATGGAAAAGTGACAGGAATGCAATACATGCAAAACTCAGCTCTTCACATAAATAGCTGTCAAACGCATGATATAGGACACTACCATGTGCGACACAACTGGCACCATCACCAAGTACCCGAACAACAGTTCACCTGTTCATCACTCCCTGTCCTAGTCCACACACCTGCCTGCATGGATCGGTCTGAAGTCCCCTACCCAGGCAGCTGCTGTTAACCCAGGCCCTGAACTAACACACTAGCTAGGAGGTTTGTGTTGGGTGTATCGTTACTATTAAGGCAGGGAGGCTGCCGATGGGAGGACAGCTCACAATAATGGCTGGAATGATAGGAATGGAATGGTATATAACACCATGCAATCCTATGCCAGTGCTGCTTTTACTGCATTCTGTTGGACACCAGTGGAGGTGTTGAATCAACAGCAGGGGGGCCAAAGCGTAAGCATGTCGTATTAGGAAATTCTCTGGTAACTACAGAGAGAATGTTCAGCCGTTCTATGGGTTCAAACACATTGTTAGATAGGAAAGTCCTCTGAATACAATCATGTTTTGAGCACAGTTCAGAATGCAATGGTGAAGTGAAAGTTGAATTAAAACCAACAACCATTGAATGGTGAGGAAATAAAACAGTAACTAAAGCTTGTGAATAGGATTTTTCATTTTATAGGTGATTTTATCAGGAAATAAAAACAATACCGAGCAAATTCAGGGCCAGACCTAATAGGTTCAATTGGTCTGCCAAGTTGCCTCCCACATGTATTCCCAGCCAAGCGGTTGGCACAAAACAAAACAGCTTCACAGGCATGAGGATGAATATTTTGACGAGTTGTGTCACCCTTCCTGTCCGGCTGATAGCATTTCAGAGTTTGTAAAGCCCATTTGTTTGTGGTTGTAGTACTGTTTACTGACTGCTGTGTTTGAGACGCATATTTCTACCAGCTGTCATATAAAATACACAGTGATTTGTACAGTGAGAGCAAACCACAGCAAACCAACATTTTTGCTTTTAGCATTGTCATAACACTTCTAGTTGTTAAGAGTCTGTGGGGCGCACACATGCTAGTAAGATTTATTTCAGTATAAGACGCATTCTGTGATTTCTGGCTAGTAGTAAAAGTGGAACTGTTGAGCTAAAAAGAGTCACGGAAAATTGTGTACTTATGTTATGGTTGTGCCCATTTGTACCCAATGTTATCAAATATTTTTTTTGGGCAAACTTGGAATATCACTGCTAACTGATCTATGACAGTGGATCTTATAGATAATGCAAACACAAACAACATATTACACATCCGGCGCAAAATTGGAGGTTTAAAAAAAAGTTGGTTAATTCCAAATGTCCTAGACTGCATCTATTAGCTCTATGGAATGTGAAAAGGGACAGTCAGGTAATTGAGTGGTTATTTCTACAAACACGCGGTCACAAGCACAACGGTAAACATGATGCTGTCTGCGCGTCTTGTGTTCACACCTGTATTCCTTTATTTATTTATTTAGCCTATTCTCAGTTTCCCCAAAGAGGGAGAGAGAAGTGTGAGTTATTCTGTGGAAAATGCATGCATCAACGATTTCAAAACAAATGTTAATAAACCGAGCAATGTTATGCCTAATTAATTTGTAACTTTTATTAACTCCCGGTGAAAAACCAGTAGCAAGTTATGAACAGATACGTTTATCGGTACACTTATTATCCGTGACTTATTTGTATCTTGCCAATGTGTCACTTAAGCTTGAAGTGCACTTTTAAAATACCGCGCACAAGTTTCAAACCGAACAACAGCAAACCAAACACTTGGGTGAAACGCGTAGCCTAGTTATTTCAGAAGACACGCTGTATCAAAAATAACCGTCGACCAACTTTGGAATTAGATTGACATGTGGACATACCTGTTGCTTGATTTCGGTTCCTTAAGTCCCGCATGTCCCTCAACTCCTCCTCTTCTCTTTTGGATTCGGCCATCGGAAATGGAAGCACAGCAGCGACTGGTAATTTCGGTTAAATTAGAAACATGTCATTTCAAATCTTTGATGTGGGCTAACTGTTGACTGACTGATGAGACATTTAACTACCTAGGATGCGATCTCGTCAACTGCTTTCTGAGTTGAAAAACTATTTTTATGACGGTTACTGTATTTCTATTAAAAAAAATAATCGGAGGGATAATGCGATTATGACTGCCTACCTTTGTCAGCACCGACAGCCGAGATCCCAACAACAGGAACTGCCAGCGGTGGTATCACAAATGGAGGTGGTGCCCCGGAGATGAGAACTGGCGAGAGTTGACAGACCCCCGAACAGACGTTCGTTCTGTCCTCATCCGTCAGCGACAATATTTGAGAACAATTCTAAATCACCTCAGCATTGAATATCACCCTAATGTAGAACGAAGTAACTGAAATATTGCCACCCGCTGTGCCTGTAGGTGAAATTGACGATTCTCCATTAAATCTACAAAAACACAGCCGGACCACTGCTATTTGCGCAGATGCCCCGATTACCGCCCCTAAGTGACGAAGTTGCTGTGTGTGCATGTTGCGTGTTATGGCTTGCAGAGGCAAAACGTAGACGACGTTCATTAGTAAGGTCATTGAAGGATCTATACTAGTTTAATATAAGCTATAAAACATTTCAGATCTTCAACGGGGAGGAATATCACGGATTGAGTCGCTCTTTAGAAACAAACACGTTTGGTCATTTAAGTTTAAAATAATTTGTAGAAGGAGAAACGTATATTTTCCTTTCTCGCTTATGCATGGTTATTTCCAACATTACACAGGAGTCTCCTATCCTTTTGCGCCACTCCTACTGACTCAGGTGAAGACAAGCCATCCTCTGATATCCTTAGGGAATGGCTGTTCCACGGGTATTATCTTGTCAGTCTGACAAAGGACCGTTAGCAAGTAAGCATTTTTTTCTAAGGACTCACCGTTGTGACTCACCTCAGCCGACCTCTGTGATCGTTTTATGTATTTTGTTACATTTTTGACATTGTGACATGTTTGCCAATCGTCGCCCTCCTGTGGACAAGTCTTCATTACATTTTTTAAGGGAAAATTAGCTGAAGTTCCGGTCAACCGTTGATTATAGAAAAAACATGAATCTGTATCAATATTGCGGTATGTACTAGCCCGCCATTGCATCTAGGAAATTGGCTCTGAATTAAATTATTCGTTTTTTTAATCAAATGTCGATTGTTTCACATCTGCACACTAATCACAAAGTTCTATGTCAATATTGGCGCACAGTTCATACACCCCATGTTGTCTATAGCAGATACACCACCGACATTGTCCTACTTGGTGATTTTACGCGATGCTCTTTCTCCGAATATCCCGTTCAAATTATAGGCACTAGGTGTCCCCATCTACCGTCTTTAGTTCTGCTGTCCACAGCACCTGCCATATTGGGTTGTTTACTAAGGTATCAAGTAACGTACCATCCGCGAGAGACAGATTTGTTCTCCTAGATCGATAACAAAACTGGAAACTATAATTGTGCATATACTTTTCACAAAACACAATGTGTAAATCACACATCCACAATCTTCGCGCCCTAGACTGCTTAGACAGACATATTTGCTAAGAACACAGATTGACCTCGTTTTCACCACAGAGACTAAAAAACTGGAAAACCAACATAAGTCCATTGTGCAGCACCTACTCTAACGCAGACGGAATCGCCCATTTGACTTGTGTGATGAGTCCTTGTGACAAGAATGGCAGCTGGCATCGAGAAAACAGGTGTCCCTGAAACAGGTGACCCTGGTAGGAGTCATGTTCACTCTTGGTAGTTTAGGTCCTAACAAGTGAGTCTGCAAATAGATGTTTTCCCTACCATCTAAGCACACGGAGCAAACGTTAGCCTATTTCATTAACTGTTGCCTGTTTGTATGTTTGTCACATGATAATTTAACTATTATTGCTTCGGATGGAATAGCCCAGTCTTCTGGCCGAGTGTGTTTGAATAAAGGCTGTGCTCTGAACGCTTTGAGCGCTCAACACAACTGTTGTCCATAGGTTTTAAAACTACAATTTCGTGAGGTGCATTCAATCACAGTGCATTGATTCTCACTTCTCACATTCACTGAGCTCTGTGGTACAAAGGGGGAGGAGCCTTAGGTTAGTGAGTCGCGAGGCTCACCTATTTGCTCTACGTTCTCCGGGCAGGTTATCGACCTTGTAAACAAGCTTACGTCTTTACTTTTTTAATTAACAACGACATTAAACCAGTGGAAGTAAGCTACATTATGTCGGAGGAATTCGTGTTTTTTTTAAAGAGAATTATGAATTTCTAATTAGATGTTGGAAAGACGCTCATTGGTCTCTTTCGCTTCGCATTTTGACGTTATTCGGCTTTCGCTTCTTGTCTTCGTCGGCTATTTGAACTTCTGTGGCTCATCAATTTGGTAAGAAAAATGATGTCTCCCGAGGTTCAAGGTTTTTAATTACGGACTAAAGAACATTTTAACTATTTAATAAGAAACATAGGTCATTTTTGTTTTCTGCTTCTTAGGGCAGTGACAGGGACCGGTGTGGCTCGTCAATTTTACAAACTTTGCCTGTCTTGATGTATTTATGTGGGGCTGTTGAAGATATATCTGACCTTTGTAGAGCCTATTTGGCAGGTTTTAGAGTGGTATATTTTCGGGACTGGACAATTAATTGATTCAAAAGAGTGTGGTCTGATTAAGTTTCTTTCGCCTTGCATTAATATTCATTATGCATCACATGACATTTACACGTGATCTGTCCATCATATCCAGTTCATTATACTTGTTGAGGTTTTGCGGTGGTTGTGATCTCTTATCTTTCCACGAAGTGTTCAGCGTGTTGGGTTACAGACACACGGGATCACTTTCAGATAGGCAACCCATCAATGTTGCATGGTTGACCATCTTTTATTTAGTCTGGCTGTGCACATTACTCTACAGGGATTGTTTTACGTCTTAAGATGAGTACAAATTTGCAAGACCCCTAAGCAAAACTCATGTGTAAAATGCTACTCCATCAGAACTGTTGCCAGTATTTGAAGTGAACAGTTTTAGCGGATATAGAATTACAGGTTTGTTGACTTCAAACAGCCAGCGCACTTGTTCTGCCAACCATGTCTTCAGACCCGGTATGTCTGCACCACCCTGTCTGTCAGCCCACTAGCCTGAAAGCTAACCGAACCCTGTGGAGGCCTGAGAGACTTATCACTGGCCAGATGGCTGTTATTAGTTAATTACGGCAACAAGGATTGACGTGAATTACAGTATTGCCCGTTATGGCAGTTGATTTGGCAATTGGCTCATGGAACGCTTCCTGAGGGCAGTGCCTTTGCATATCCACTGCCCCCCCACACCAGATCTCTGAGTAGATATTACACATTTTCCTTCAATCCCAAATTGACTTCTTCCTGTCTGCAACAGTAGGAAAGGTAACTTCCTGGTTACTGTAAACGTGACCTCTACCTCCAGACCTGAGGTGAGGTCAGGTTCACCAAGGCATGCCACACAAGCTTTGGTGGCGGGTCGCATTGAAAGACGGCTGGAACAGTGAATGGGCGCGGCGTGCAGGAGCCGTGCATGTCACCGGAGCGTCACCTGCACCGGGCCAGCCGGTTTGGGTTCACTCAGTGGAATGTCTGGTTGGTCTGCTTCATGTGTGCGGGGCCCTGCGAGCTATTCTCGGGCGTTGGTGTAATGGGATTGGCAGGTTGGTGCGTTCACGGCATGGTTGGTTTAGAGACAGACACACACACACCAGGTGGACCTATCAGAGAATACTGTGTGACTGAAACAGCCAGCCAACAGGTGTCTGGGTCAGTCACTGTGCCTACAGCTGTCGCCCGGGACAACACACTGGCCCACCGACTGATAAGCCTCCCTTTCTCCCCCTTAATCACAGGGCCGGGTCTCAGACCGGCTCAGCCCTGTCCCGTGTTTGGGATTAACCCACCCCTTAACCAACCCCCCCCTCTCCTGCCACTCTGGCAGACCCCAGTGAGAGGTCAGGGATAACAAGGGAGTTGAGTTGGGAGGGCCAAACGGTGAAGTTATCATAGTTTTAACCTGACCCCCCCAGGAATGGATGACTTCCCCCGCACCTCTGAACCCCATCTCTCTGTCTTTGTTTTTCTCTCTGTTTTCTGTCTGTTTCTCTCCTTGTCTTTCTGTCCCGGTTTTTCTAGTCTCAATCTTTTTTTACAGTCTCCTAGTCTACATTTTTTTTCTGTCTGCCTCTTTTATCCCCACCGCTTTACAATGTGCATAGAGGAGGCAGCATGCAAAGTTAGAGGAAGTAGCAGAGATGGAGATATGATCCGATGTGCCCACACTGAGCAAACTGCACAATCTAAAAGGGCCCATTGTCCATAGGGAATCTGTCAGTGGATTTATCAAAGTTTCCATCAGAGATCGGCTTACTCTCTTCCTGGCCCTTATACTTTTCCTAACAAAACACCATGGAGGTGTACATGAAAAAACATGTGGTCACCTCTCCATCTCTCTCACACACACACACACACACACACACACACACCGCTAGGAGCCCACCTGCATTTGAAGGCTGTTTTCCACTGTTCAGTGTCCTATATTGTGTCTAGCACTGGTCTGTCTCCCTGTTGAACCATGCAAACTGGCCTTATCTTTCCGGAGCAGGTTGCAGAGCTCCCTGTATCCCTGTCTCTGTCTCTTGACACTCATTATAACGTGTGTGCGTCATGTTATTCGTTGTTATTTATGATGTATACATCCCAGAGGATTGTATGTCACCCTGGTAACCCCTCCTCCCCTCCCCACCCCTTCGTCTCTTCCACTCAGGTAATGAGATGGCGGGCTGGTGTGTTTGAACATGCTAATCAGCCTCGTCCCTGGATAAGCCAAGCAGGAATTCTGAAGGCTACCTCAGCCCTTAACCTTCGGCGGCTCTTTAAAGCCGCCTCCGTGCTGCAGAGCAACCAGGGGCGTTTCCCACGTTTTCGCTGGGTGTCTGATAAGGTCGTACCTGCATGGGATTTGCCCTGTTGTTTGGTTTGGAATAGACACGCCTGTCAAGCACACCCCACGCGATTACGTGTCCTTTCAGAAATATCACTGCCTGTTTACGGCTTGTAAATCACCACATGCTTTACCGTCTCTCTGCGCAGCATAGGGTTATAAGTTCCTGCTACTATAGCAGAATGGATTCCTAGCTAAGACTGTGTTCTCAAGACAATGTTTTCCATTGTTTTTGTACCTGCTTTGGTTTGGTGAACGTTTGTTTCCTGTGACAATGAAGGCCAATTGAATCTACGGCCAATTTCCACCCTTGTAAATGTCATTGTTGCTGATTGGAGGAGAGTACGGTCTATAAATAGCTCGGCGCTATCTTTCGCTCAGAGGCTCCAGTGGCTTCACCTGTAAATATTTCAACAGGGTACTGTCATTAATGGCCGCTGCCAATTTCCTCTATATCACCCCACTCACCAATTGATCTGTTACCTGTGGAAGAACATGAGCGACAGCCAATGACAGGACCCATTTGTCCTGACCAGACCCTGCTATTGGCCCCCAGTCACTCTCTGCCGGACTCTGCCATTGGCCAAGGGACTTTGGACCGTTTTCGAAAGGGACCGCCACTCTTCCTGATGGGACTTAATGAGCTCACATCAATCCCACGTCTCCCAGACGCAGGCTCTGTGAGTGGGAGTGTGGTGGATGGGTTAATCAGGTTGAAGGAGCTTCTGTCAATTGTCATGAAAAACATCATGCTTACATTTGCTAATTCAAGAAGCCGACATTAGGTCAAACTACAGTACACAAACCTGCAATTCATTGCAGTTAAAGACCTGTCCACAGAGGACAGAATTTGTTCAGCAAATGGGGGAAACAAAATGCACATGTTGAAGTTGCGATGAGCTGCAACTCGGGGGCCATTTTGTTGTGACGAAGAAGGTGTGGCAAAATGGGAGGTGTGACATCCGCACCCTAGTGCAGACGGCTGTCGATTGGAAAATGCCTTTGGAATCTCACAGCTTGACAAGTCAGAACGCAAGCATGTGCGTGCACACCCGGATGGCTACCAAAACGCCTGTCGCTCATCAAGTCTCTCTGTGCCTCTTCCCGTTTCTGCCTCTCTCTGTGGGGCGATGGGCGGCACGGTCTTTCACTTGTGTCTCCTTTCCCCTCTCATGCTCATGTCATTTCCATTGTGTGGGTGTTTCATAAATCTCTTTTACCGCAACCATCGTTTGAACGACTTGTTCAAAAGCTGGGGCAACATGATAGCCCTAAACTCCCATTCTCTTCAGCTTTGTCCCAGTAAATGTACCTTGAGTTAACTAGGCCACAGAAAGAATAGGACATGTTAATCAGTGCCATGGAACCCGCTTTACAATGAGACATGACGTAGAGAGAACCAACCACCATAGTTGAGGAACAGCTAAGTGGATCATATTCTTCAAGTGTTCTCTAGAAAACCTATTGTTTAGGACCTACGGGAGCTGTTTAGCTTGTAGAAACGACACGCCCGGGGCCATTTTGGGTACGGTGTGTACCGTGCCATCGCTGGAGTCCGGACATCATGTTTAGCTGCGATATTCTCATGTGCTGTTAAAGGCCGCAATTGTTATAACGCTGTTATCGGGAAAATACATTATACAGATGCTACTGAAGCAAAGCGTTTGAACCCAAGGCCAAGCAACATAATGTTGATAAAGGAGATGGAGTCTTCTAAAAGATGAAAAATTGACATTCCTCACTTTCTTATTCCTCATTGTCTGTGTGTATCGCTCTATTTTGCTCACTTCATTTCATTAGCAATGTCTACATGGTGAAACACTGCTAAAAGTCATTTTATGTTATTTTATCATTCGCTTAGTTCATTGTAACTTTCAGCTGGGAGAATATCTAACACCCCATTCCATTTCAAATCTCCGAGCCCCAAAACGGGCAAATGTTGATTTCTTACTTCAACTAATATTCTTTTGAAACGTAAACTTCTGCTTTTTTAGATCAATTATCTTAAAGACGTTGGTCCGGTGCTGAAAATGCTTCCTTCATATTTTTCTTCCCTATAATTTCTCACAGTACTCACGAATACCAAAGCTGTAATTTGGTTGTGGCGGTAAGTAATAATAAAAGCCCTGCCACCCTGATAAGGTTGGCCCATTTCATCCTCTCAATTCTAAGCAGGACTGTCAGTATTTCCTACGTCTACTGGGCTTTGCAGCATGTTTGATGTTCTCCTGATGTTGCTGTAGACCCTCGCTCACACAATACTCCCTCAGGACTTGATCGGAATCCTTCAGAAGTATCTTCTCATGAATGTCAGAAGCCCTGGATGTGGGGGGGTCATGCTGCGCCTCTGGCAGTCTGAGTGACGGCTGGGTTGGATAGCGCTGCTTGGCAACCGTTGAGAGTCGTAACTGCACCCGTAGATGACCTGTTGTCATCAAGTCCTCATCTGTACACCCTGTTATCTTCGCCATCCAGGGGCTTTTCGTAATAACAAGTGGTCTTGGGACTGCAGGGGGCCCTGCATGTACACGATCACAGCACGAGGCCCGATCCATCATACCGCCTTACTCTTTATAGACTGAATGAGCTGCAAAGCGCTGTGGTACGTCCCACTTCCTCGTGATCAATGTCTCTATTGATTCATTATTGATCCGGATTAGTCATTCGCTCTCGCCAATACCGAAAAACCGCAGGAGTGTTTACAACGCTCCTGGCCTCAAAGCAGCATGCTTTTCCCTCTTGAACCAGTCGAAGCTCTCAAGACATGGATCCTCTCTAACACGCTATGAATAGCACTTTCAGCGCTGCACACGTGTGCTTGCGGTGTGTTTCTATGGTTCCGTGGTTCACTAGAAATCTCCCAATTCAATGCCATTTGGTTCCAAAGGGAGACGACGTCGTTTTCCGTGTATCTGTCAAGTTTTTATTCTTGGTTTTGGGAGATGCGGGAGGATAACGTTAAGGTAATTACATAAGTGGCATCACTGGATAACGACGCTGAGGCTGAGTGGATGGCTTGCAGTTTTATGTGCTTAACCCCACTGGCAAAGACACACATACACACACGGAAAACAGAAGTGCCATTCGTAGTGTGACGGGGAGGTTCCATGTCTACAGTGCTCCTTGATTCTCCTCTTGATACAAGCGCTGCCCTATTTCAGGGTTTACAGTAGGCAACGCTGATGGGGTCTATTTTCAGCAAGTGGAGCATCATCTCTCCAGGCAGTGTTGTAGAATCCTCTTTAAGTCAAACGCCTGCCTCGGCACACAGGTTGCACGTTAAACGTGTGAAGTAATTTAGGTCATGTTTTTTTTTTTATCATAAAGAGGGGTTCACAGAAAGAACTACCTTTATAGACTGTGCTCCTCTCCAGTTACTAGGACAGTTTTAAGAAGTGTGGGTGTGTGTGGCCACTGATCAATGTGAAATTATTGTTTTTAAACTATTAATTCTAGAATATTCTGGAGTACCTCAACATTAAATCCCAGCCTTTATACTTTATTAAACACCAGAATAGCTTACAGTCAAATGGAATGTGGAAAATGTAGAGGTCACATTTTTTCATTGACTGTCTCTTCTGCAATATTTACTGATCGCAATTAAAGATTACATCTTAACTGTATTTCACCTACTGGGAAAAGGTGATATGAAGGCAGCATGTTTAAGTAGCAGCTGAGTGGCAGAGGGTCACAGTTTGCCTTAAGCGTTGGGGTAAATTCGATTTCAGGTAAGGATGTGCACTGAAATTCCAATTCCTTCATTGTACTTTCTTCCTCAAACTCACCAGTTTGCTTCATTGAAATGCTAAGCAGTGTTGTCTGAGCGGAGGTCATAGCTTTATGGTACAGCCGTTATCTTCCAGGCTATTTGTTCTAGTTGCCCCACGAGATTTAAGGACACAGACTGCTCTGGTGAGGAAATCTGTCTAGGGAAGGAGAGGATAGATTAGCGTGGTATTAACGCCTAGCGGACACACAGACAACTGGGTGGGGAGGACCTGCCACGAGCTGCCACTGCACTTTAACAGGCAGTTACCGATGTTGCCTGACAAGTACACAAGAATCCCAGTAGTAATGCCTCCAAACAGACCGAACGTGTCCGGTATGTTGTTCAGGAGTATGTGAGAAGCGTACTCGTAGTTAGAGATCTGCGCCACTGTTACGCATTTAATTTGCTGTTTTGTGTTTAGTTACGGTTCTTGAGTGTAACCATAGCATAACAGTGGCGCCCGATAATTTGAAAACTTAAATGTGTTATGAATAACTACTGGAGGGATTTGGAGGTTTGTCTCGTTTCTATGGGTTTTATAACCCCTCATTGTATGAACCCAGTTGAATTTAAGCAATGAAAGCCTTTTCCGAGGTCCAATATATGTAATGTAATGCGCACTAGGATTGTTTTTTTTCGTGACGAAATGGGAGACGTACTAGAATGTAACTTGACACGGTGCAAATTTGTTTAGGCTATGCATCACCGCCGTCTGTTTTCCATTGACGACCTTTTAGCAGTAAAGACGACAGATTACTGGCTGTACTGAAGTTGTAGAATCTACTGTAGCCAACTAGCTAGTCATGTGCTTATTTGAATACATTCAAGACGCTTATCAAACGATATGAACTTGAAAATATTTTCATTTTGCATATTTTACCCCGTGAGTGATTTGCAAAAAACCTAACTGTAGATTATTTTTTATCCTAAATAAAATGGGTGTGTTTGGTTGTACTGTTTAACGGTGGAAAAATTGTGGAGAAAGCAACATGTTCGTTGCAGTTACATTACTTAGTAAAATATTCGTGTTTTTTGGTGTTTATCAAACAAATGCTAGTCGTTGCTCTTTAGCTAACTATGTCTAAAGAAGAAAGAACGTTCTGCCAAGCCGTCCGCTGGTCGATCCCGCTACCTTATGACGTGATTCTAGTAGGCCACACAAAACACGTGCGGGGACG
Organism: Esox niger; assembly: GCA_016801105.1. NCBI lineage: Eukaryota > Metazoa > Chordata > Actinopteri > Esociformes > Esocidae > Esox > Esox niger. The sequence goes on along the minus strand of JACXGJ010002488.1, from coordinate 42,065 downwards.
TGTTGCGGGAGATGATTAGTAGAGTAACTGCATTCCATACACATTGGCTAAAATGGTTTGACATTTTTTTTGCAGATTTAGCCGTCTGTAAACCAGATTAGTGGAGGCCTTAAACCAACAATGGAATACGGTTTATGCCTGTCTGTAAGGACTAACACACACACACACACACTGCAGAAAGATGGTGTTCTTTCCTGGAAACGTATTGTCACTGGAAACATTATCAACTTCAACAGTTGATTGTTTTTAGACAATTTCTGGGCTTAATTACTCGCTTGATCTCCTAATTATTTTAGGTAGACTGATCATTGTAACACTATAATCATATAATGAACTTCAGGGATCTGGCCTGCCTCAGTAGGATGGTCATAACTTCCTCCTGACTAATATGTTGTGACAGGTTTCCCATGGTGCTTCAGGTTGGCGTTGTCACGGAGGGCAGCTGTAGAATGTATAGGGAGTAGATGGGGAGCTCTTGGCTGACCAGAGACACCAATTATATCACAGCCCTAATTGGAAAGGACAATAACACGATTATTCCAAACATCACGGAGAGGATGTTATTGACATGTTCATTCAGAAAAGCAAAAGTTTTGAGTTTGGCGCTACTGTCTCATTGCTTGTTTCGTTTTTTGTTGTTCTGTAGATATGGGTGTTGTTATTTGACAGCTGTCTTTGTATTTCTCTCTCTCTCTCACCCCCCAATCCATAGCGTTGCGATCGTCTTACTCACATCGTCCAGTCACTTCCTCATTTAGTTCTAGTCTCCACTTATTCCACCGCTCTGTGGCGTTAGAGTCAGGACCCTCCTCCACTCAGTCACATTGTCTGGCACAGCTGCCCTTAAAACTCCTCTGGTCTCAAAGTAAGACTATATGCTCTCTCTCCCCTGTAGGAGCCCCAGAACGATGAGTTGCTGGTTATAGAAGATTGAGGACTTCTTCTTTCTCCATGTAGGAACACTGTAGATCAACGTTTAACGGCAAGCAGCCATGGTCAAGCAGAGGTATGGATAACTGTGGTTTTGCTCGTGCTGACCCAGCCCGCACATTCCTGTGAAGTAGTCGTTCTTTTGCTTGTGCTAACTAAAAACAGGCATGTGCAGTTGGTGCGTGTGTAATAGGACAGAAATTATTCCGAATGGTTGTCATTTTAGAGGCTGTTTGAGGGGCAGACATTAGTCCTTCCTGATTGGTCATTGTGCTCTGTCTGACAGCTGCTGACAGTGGCTTTACGGTTGACCTCCTCCAGTGCAAGCATTACATTTGGCTGTTGTATGGCAGTGGTTAACGACCTCTTTCGGTCACTCGACCACCAATTGAAACTGGCTCTGCCAGGAGTTCCTCTTAAATCACCCCCATGTTCATTGACCAGCTGCGGCAGTTTTACACTATGATGGCCTTATTTAGATGAACAAGACTTGTTGCCAGATTTGTGTTGGGCATACATTTTCATCCGCCTACACAAAAAAAGGTAATTTGTCGCATGTCACCTTCTAAGGTGACATGGTAAATGTTTCTGACAGATACTCCTTGTGGCTAATGGAGTGTAAAGACCATGTCTCACTCAGTTTGTATTGGAGTGGTATGAGTGGTGATGTAGGAACTCTGGCACTCTAAGTCCTTACAGCTAATTTCTTTTTTACCGAAACAAAAAAAATTGTCTTTGGGAAGCAACTTAAAAAGATTCACAATGGCACATCATTGGTGTATGCCGTAGGGGGACTTTGTTGGTTAACGTCGTCGGTAGACTTTATCAAAAGAGATGTTGTCCTGACTTTGTTTGCCTTGTTGCTCAGTTTTATTTGCTTGTCTGGCACAACCAAATTGTTAGTACTCTGTAAATAATTATTATCATTTGTATTCGTACTTTGTCATCAACCGCAAGAAGTGCATACCAGTCTCAAGCTCAACGGCATGCGATGGACAAATATTTTAAATACCAACATGGTTCCAATTCCAAAATATTTTTTTTTCCTAGGGGGGACTAACAAGCCACTCTAACAGTGTTGTTATTCATACTCCTGGTATCACAAGACGAGAGACCACTTAATGAAGATGGTGTTTCTGGGACCTGTTGGAAATTGACTGTGCATTGTAGTGGGCTAGTGAGACATTCTGAGCCGGAGTGGGATCCCATTTCCCCCTAGGTAAACGTTTTGGTTGGCATGTCACTGGCTGAGTCTCTAACTCTCTCTCACAATCCGCCTGTCACTGTTTTTCCTCACTTCTTGCATGCCTGTCATAGCTCCTGTGAATCCATGCTGAGAAAGAGAGGGAGAAAAGGATTATGTGTGTGTGTGTGTGTGTGTGTGTGGTTTATTTCAATAGTGGTCAACTGTACCATTTTCTCATAAACCTGAGACCGTGCTGCACTCAAACTCTAGTGGTTGAAGAATTTACTTGCATATGTTGTTCTTGGTATGTGGAGGTGTAATCCTTTTCTGTTTATGCGGTGAGTTTATTTCTGCCATTTAAGGCCTACAACAAATATCCCCTTTTTGTCCATCACTAACTCGGCCTGCCATAATGGATATTTGTTCCTAGCAAGGCACACTGATGTCAGACATGGACAACTAGAGAATGGCTATCCAACTTGTTTTTCATTTGAGATTGACCCAGACAAGCCACTGATTTGCCATGTGTGTGTTTTCTATGTCCCTGCAGATCCCCTGAAATCACACACCGCCCCATGCAATTGGTCTCACCAGGTCTCCAGTGAGGACCCCCCCCTCTACCCCACCTAAAATGGTTTAATCCACACGACATCTGGTCACCATGATGATGGCCTCCATGGTTGCCAATGGAAACAGGGATGGGCAGGCACTGGTCCTGAAAGGGGTGGATCCGGAGACCTGCATGATAGTGTTTAAGAACCACTGGGCGCAGGTAAAATGATTTTTTTTTAAGTAAGTCTGTCTTGTAATCCTTAACTCTGACTTTATTACAAACCCAACCTTCAGAAGATGAAATGCATACCATTCATAGCCCAATTGCTTAAACCAGAAAGGTGTCTCAAAGTCTTCTAAAACTAGAATCTATTCTCAAACTCTTATAATTGAAGCCATAACCCCAAACCTCACACCAACCCTGTAATACAAGCACTTCCTCAAAGTCCCCATAACCCCAATCTGCCTCAAACTCCTCTAATCCAAATTGTAAACTTTAACCCCCTAAACCTGAAATCTCAGTGGGGTCACCAAATGGAGCTACTGGGGTGGGAATAAGGACAGTTTTGATCTACCATCTCCTCCCTTTTCTTTCCCACTCCAGCAAGTCTTGGTGGAAGTATAGAGAATAGAGTCCAGTATGGCCCTTGGTCTGGAAGCTAATTTAAAAAGATAGGGAGCCAAGCTGCCTATTACTTCACACTCAAAGAAGTTTAACTTCACCGGGCTCCATACTGACAGTTTTCTCTCATGCCATTGAGTCTGGTTTGGTGGCAATGGCTTACGATTTGGTCTTAGCCCATTATCATATATGACAATTAGAGCAGAACAAATACTTGGCTTATTAGTTCATTCATAAAGAGGATTTATTTTTTCTAGAAAGTAAATGCTCTTGCATTAAGATTTCCCTTCCCTGGAAACTTCACAGTTGTCCCTATGCATTCGGGCCCGGAGAGTTCTCCTGGCACCCGCAGAACCCGGAACCGTCTCTCCGACTGCCAGATGGTGAAGTGTGAATCACCCGGAAAACTTGTTGCTATGGAATCCAAGGGTGGCAGGGTTTATACCCCTCCAGCTGACTCTTGGCCCTCAGCACAGTGACCGTAGTCTGGTGTGAGGCTGATGAGCCATAGCAACCAATGCCATGAATCTCCAGACGAGCGCTTCTTGTCCTGGCGTTGCTTCCCGGGGTTGTTTGCAACTCTGTGGTCCGTGTCGCGAGCGAGGACAGATTAGTTGTTGTGTTTTTCCGCGGAGCACACTTCAGCAGCTCGGTGGTCCCGTTCTCTGAGCTTGTGTTTGGAGTAGCACTTAACGGTTGAGCTGTTGGTGCTCCTAAACGTTTCCACGTGACCCAGGCGGCTCTAACTGGGCTGGAATTGGACAAACTGACTTGTTGTGGTATCCTGTGACGCGGGCCACCTTGAACGTGACTGAGCTATTTTGTATGGGCCATTCTTCTGCCAGTGTTTGTTTATGGAAATTGCATGGTTGTGTGCTTGATTAAATTTCCCTGTCAGCAATGGGTGTGGCTGAAATAGTCAAATTCACATCTTATTCTCCCTTGAATATGTTTGGTCTGTGTTGTGCACTGGTCATTGGTCTGTGACATTTTATATATCATTGCCCCTAAGTTAGTCCTATATAATATTTCAGGCCGAATCTTAATTCCAACATCAGACTGATCAGTTTGCTAGTATTGTTCTGGACTTTGCCATGTTCCTGGACCTGTAAAGACAAGACCAGTTAAGTAGGTCCTCCTTAGAATGCCTTTTGAAGAAGATCCAGGACAATCCATGGGCTTTCATTGCTGGTAATTTCCTAAGCCCTGTATCACAGCCGTATCTCCCCCACGCCAGACCGCGCCCTTTTGTCGGATCACGACTCTGTGTGAGAGGCCCGGTTTGTCACCGGTTTATTGTTGTGGTGTTGCCAGTGCCTCATGCCATAGACGACAACAATAACAACAACAACAACAACAACAGCGAGTTTCTGTGTGATTCTCTGCAAAAATACACATAGGCACCTGCATCTGAAATACCACATTGAATGGTTTAACTATTGTCCTCCTGTTTGGACTCCTGTCCACAAAGCTCTGACGAGTCGCTCCACTCCTCCCTCTTGACTTCCCCTCCTCTCACTCAGCATGGTGCTCGGCTTATCATGCCTGGATTGGCCCATCGGTTTGCCCTCTGTCAGCCAGCCTGGCTTGCCCTCTGCTCCGTCCTGTGTACTCCCCGTCACCATGGTAGCTGGTCCCGGAGGGGCGGAGACAGTGGGCTAAATGTTGCTGCTCCGGGGAGGGCACCCGGAGATCTGGGTCAAACGTTTTTAAACGCAACTAAGCTGGTTTGTTGCGTTTCATTGGACCTATCTAGTGACAGTACAGACTTGTGGTTCCTTTTTGCGTGCTAAATTGTTTTGGTACGGTGTGGTCGACTGAACGCAGCCCTGTGATCATTAGGCTTACAGTAAATATAAAGGCGTTGTCATTTGTTTACTGTTTTCAGCTTTCTACAAGACTGCAGGCAACAGAGGAATTAAAACACAATATAAGTAATTTATGTACCAATTCCTGGTTCTGGGTTTGAGATATTATATTGGCCAATCCAATCTTTGTCGAGGCACAAATGGTACATCAGCCTCCTGGTTATATCACCATAGGGGCTCCCATGGTGTGGTGGAGTTTTGTCATGTAATATACTGTTTCTGCTCATCTAAATGTTAAAAAATGCCAGCAGTGTGGCTGCCTAAGGCAGCCTGGCGGTCTGTTAACTGTCACTTATGAGTTCTGCCACAGTGTATTACCTACATAACCAGCCGATTATGTTCCTTCCCCGAAAACATTACACGGCGGGAATGATTTAATGTGATTTAGGCTTATCGTTGTTGTTCATGCTTTGGCAGAGTTTGAGGCCGTTTTGATTCCTGCTTTGTTTATGAAGCAACTTGGTCGATCAATCTGCTATGCTGCTCACTGCACAACCGGTCACTCACATTTTGTATGGAATCTCTATTGCCTCTAGCAGGGAGTGATAACATTAGTAAATTATAAGCTCAGTGCAATTATTAACTGCAATGAGTAACTCTCTATATAGCGCATAAATGAACGAGCGCTATATCCGAGAAATATTATACCTCTAATATAATATTTTCTAAGCGTTCTAAATTCTATAGTTATACACGAGGAGGTGTAACATACAGCTAGTATTCCACAGCTGAGAGCTGTTCTTAGGCATGAAACAAAGCAGAGTTCCTGGATAGAAGTTCCGTGGAACATTGGCCTTGTACCACAAACCCCTGAGGCATTTTATTGCCATCGTGTTCCGATAGCCAACATGATTAGAACAAAAAAGTGTAAAAAGTTGTCACTCAGACAACGCCAACCTGTGGTTTGAACTGTGTGGTTTTTAATTCTTTATTACTATAGAACTAACCCAGTTACCTCCCCTTATTGGTGTATTTTTAGGTGGTAAAGATCCTGGAGAAGCACGACCCTCTCCGGTCCACCAACCACCTGGTTGCTGGCCTGGGCAATATCGGCCTCTCCGGGAGCCATGCGCGGTTCGGCGGACCTGTCCCGGGCGACGAGGCCAGCGCCGTGCAGAACTACGTGGAACACATGCTATTCCTGCTCATGGAGGAGGACGCCGGCCAGGCGGGAGCCATGGGGCCCATCCTGGAGTTTGTGGTAATGGAGAACGTCATGGAGAGGCTCTTCCTGTGGAGCCTGAGAAGGCAGTTCACCGACGACATGAAGCTGGAGCAGCTCAAGGTAGGTCGTCAAGGTTTTGACGGTGACCGGCCGGGTTGCCAGTTGGAGTCACGCGTCCGACCGTTTTTGACGGCGAATGCTGCCTCCCCACCCTTTCGCAGTGCCAGAACAACAACCCCCCCCCCCCGACGCCAGTTTCAGCGTCGCTGGGTTTAACCGTGAGGTTCTGTGGTTCCTCTAAGATGTACGAGATGATTGTGGGCCAGGCCCGGCAGCCCCTACTGCACCACAAGCCGGTGCTCCGGCCGCTCATGATGCTCCTGTCGTCGTGCTCGGGGACCCCCACCCCGACCGTGGAGGCCGAGCTGGTGCTGCTGCTCAACCAGCTGTGCTGCGTCCTGGCCAAGGATCCCTCCGTGTTAGAGCTCTTCTTCCACACCAGGTGAGTCCCATACCCCCCCAGGTTACAGTGTCCGATGCTCTGGAGACGCCGGGTAAAAAAACACGTCTTACATTGATTGTCTTTCTGCAAGTGAGGACCAGGGCGCGGCCAACTTCCTGATCTTCTCCCTGCTGATCCCCTTCATCCATCGGGAGGGCAAGGTGGGCCAGCAGGCTAGAGACGCCCTGCTCCTCATCATGTCGCTGTCTGCCGAGAACCAGCGCGTGGCCCAACACATCGCCCAGAACACCTACTTCTGTCCGGTCAGTGATGTCCTGTGGCTGTCTGTGATGTCCTGTGGCTGTCTGTGGCTGTCTGTGGCTGTCTGTGATGTCCTGTGGCTGTCTGTGATGTCCTGTGGCTGTCTGTGATGTCCTGTGGCTGTCTGTGATGTCCTGTGGCTGTCTGTGATGTCCTGTGGCTGTCTGTGATGTCCTGTGGCTGTCTGTGATGTCCTGTGGCTGTCTGTGATGTCCTGTGGCTGTCTGTGGCTGTTTGAGGCTGTCTGTGATGTCCTGTGGCTGTCTTTATGACGCCGGTGTCTTTGTCTCAGTTGTTTTAAAGCTCACATGCGTGAACAGAAACCCAAGCATAGACTTACCTCTGCCTGTGCGGTCTTTGCCTGTGCGGTCTGTCCCTCTAAAATTGCTTTTCTCTTTCTCTGACTCTTTCCTTCTCTTTTTTTAATATATATCCACAGACACACTCACACTCACACACTCGGTCTCGGTCTCTCTCTTTACTGTATGAATTTCATTATGTGTTATTGTTCTGCCCTTGGCTCATTGTCCTAGTGGGTCAATGAAGACCATTATACTACCACCAAACAAGTCAATATCCCTGACCTCCCACTGTCCCCTAGCTGATGATATATATTCATAGCTGGAATACGCTTAGCAGGCAGTTTCCATAATGAAGCAGGTTGAGGGAGGCTAATTCCAACAGCTGTTGAATGTTAAAAGATACGTGGGATTCATATGCTCACGATTATGTTACTGGCATTACTGTCCCAGGGCTTTAACTCGTCACGGCTGTAGAAAATGTTTACTGCTTTTGAGAGCGTGAACGACTGAGGTGTTGTTGACGAGGTGCACTTCATCGAAGCGTGCCGACGTCTTGATGCATTTCCTCACCCGGCCAATCACCTGAGGCAGGCCGGTGCAATAACCGCCATATCACACGCCCACACATCAACGCCTGAGGATGTCCATGATCCCGGCTAACATGGAAATCAAATAGTTTGTTTTGGTCGTTGTTCCTTTCTCCCCTTTTACGGGAGAAAGAGGGGGTGGAGCTGAAATGAGCTGATCTGTGATGCAGATTCGTGCACTAGGCATTTCAATGTGAGCTCGCGATGCGAAGTCAGCTGGTACGTTTATAGCGCACAACAATGCAATTCGTAAACATTAACCGATTGCCGTAGTCCGTCGCGCCGGATGAGGGCGTTTGCTAAATGACTAGCCGCAGCGCTCGTAGTTAATGTATTCAGCATTGGAGGTGCTTCTGAAGGCACATCTCAACATTTACTCCACGTAATCCACTGGCTTGTGATGTTACAGGGCCCAGTCATGAATTGGCTATAAGAACATTGGAGAAAAACTTGGAAAAAGTAAAATAATAATAAAAAAAGTCAGATACAGTGAAAAGCGATCAGCTTCATCTCCTGACACGGGGGTATTCATTTGTTACCCTACGACGGCCGGAGCCTGCTGGTTTTCTGTTCTATCTCATCATTAATTGCTGTTACCTAGTATTCCAGTATTAGCGGGTTGCAATGTAAAAAGGCAGTGGGACTGGCTTCCAGGTCCCGGGTTGAGTTTGAATAGCGAACAGGTGCAAGAGACTCATCAAAAACTAATTCCAAGGAATAACAGTATTGACGGTTGAGCTATGCTATTACATATTTTCCATATCGCATCATGCCGGTGGGGGTTAAATGTTGGTGTTTGGAGCGCCGCAACTTGCTAACCATCCCCGTCCCCCCCAGGTGCTGGCTACTGGCTTGAGTGGCCTGTACTCATCCCTGCCCACCAAGCTGGAGGTGGCCAGCGAGGAGTGGCACTGTCTCCACAGGGAGGACTGGCTGCAGATGCCCGCCCTGGTCCAGTTCCTCAACTCTCTGGAGTTCTGCAACGCTGTGATCCAGGTGTCGCATCCCAGCATCCGGGACCAGCTGGTCGACTACATCTACAACGGCTTCCTGGTGCCCGTTTTGGCGCCGGCCCTCCATAAGGTCAGCTAGCGCACATTTCAGATCCGGCTTTACAGATCCAGCCGGGAAGAACTGAACTGGATCTGTACTGAATTGTAACGGGGCCGATCTACAGTGCGCGTCCGGGGTCCCCTGACGGTTGTGTTCCTTCTGTCTAGCTGACCCTGGAGGAGGTGATGACCACCACGGCGTACCTGGACCTGTTCCTGCGGTCGGTGTCTGAGCCGGCCCTGCTACAGACGTTCCTATCCTTCATCCTCCTCCACCGCCACGAGAAGGTCCACATCCTGGACACGCTGGTCAGCCGGGTCAACACTCCCTTCCAGGTTCGCACACACACAGTACTCTTGTTAACTCCTCGTCGGCTGCTTGCGTCGGCGTGCCTCTCGGGCCGCGTTTAAACCGCTGACTCGGATACGCTGCCCTGCGGTAAATGCTGCGACAGGAATAAGTACGCGGTGTTGAGTTTGAGTCCGTGATGAGACGCGGTCGCAGGGGCTCACCGTGAACTCCAGACAGGCTGCGTGGGAAGAGGTCGCGGCATCACGTAGTTGGATGTTTCTCACACCTGCACTCGTCGAGGATGAACCTCATGTTTGGAATATGAGATCATCCGGACACACAGGGTTGAACTTTAGAAACACGCCTGTATGGAAATCCTGGCGCTCTGCCGCAGGGCTGAATCTGATGAATTCATATTTAAAGTGTCAATATTAAAGAGAGCAGGCGGCATAACGAATGACTATTCAATTAGTCTTGGGACTGAGACACGACGAGGCAGGTAAATATTGGTGAATATAATGTCTAGTTAAAACCGTTAGGGGGAATTGCTGCAAAGGCGTCAGTCAGTCACATCACAAAGACGCTCTTTTTACATGATCACACCATTTAGAAAAATCGCTCCTGGGTTGCTTTGTACTCAAACCTACAGGGTACAAAACAAAGGTTACCTGTGATACACCTGCCGCTCAATGAACGTGGATTGTGTTGAAGATGTTTTCAGGTATTACCTCAACAACATCAACACGTGGGAAAGGTAATTGTTGGTTGCCGTGGGCATGTGCGAGATGTCTCAAAGACTTCTGTTATCAAAATATAAATCGGTTTGCATCTACAGGAAAACCCCAAAACACTAATTAGGGGAATATTATAGCCATGAATCCAAAACATCCTGTTCTAAATCCTAAACAGTCAAAGACTAGATGTTCCCAGACGATTCCACAACGTTGACTTCCAGTTAGAGCGGCTGATCTTTTTCTCCACAAATGGACATAATCACGTCAACTTGCGTGCGTACCGATCAGACGAGGCCCGCTTCCACGCCAACTCCCAAAAGTTGGACCAAAACAACGCTGGTCCCGGATGCTGAAAATCATCAAAGACACTGGTTACCGCGTGTCTAAGGTGACTGCGACACACCAACAGGTTTGGCGTCTGGTGCCGCGGGTAGTCGTTTCCAATGCCGCCTTGCTAATCCCCCTGGTTAATCCGGTTCTTTCATGATCTTCTGATGTATTTTTGGTGGTGGGGGTCTTGTCGTTCCACAGCTGGGCACGGTCTCTCTGGCACTGTTCCGGACACTCATCGGCCTGTACTGTGAGGACGTCATGCTACAACTCATCTTGAGGTGAACCAATCCCCCTGCCTTTTAGGAAAGTGCGTGCGTGCGTGCGTGCGTGCGTGCGTGCGTGCGTGCGTGCGTGCCCAGTAGTTCTGCGTGCAATCAGGCTCACACACAAACACACGTTCAGTCTCACTGACTTAATCCTTATTTCCTTCTTAACCCACATAACAGTTTGGCCAATGTGCCTTCTTAAAATAAACCCCCCCCCGTTGCCCCACCCCAGTCCATAGACCTGCCACTGGGTAACATTACTGGATGTACCCCCTCTTTGGGTCCGCAGGTACCTGATCCCCTGTAATCACATGATGCTGAGCCAGAGGCGTGTGGTGAAAGAGAGGGACTGCTACTCTGTTTCAGCCGCCAAGATCCTGGCTCTCACGCCGTCCTGCTGCTCGCCCGAACACAGCCCCCCGCCCCTCCGACAGCTGGACTCCATCCTGTGGTCAAAGGGCAATGAGAGCAGTCCCAACACCGGCCCCATGGGTGAGACGGCTCTGGCGGATATTTAAATCTGGCGATTTGCGCTTCTGAGGGATTTGAACAGCATTCGTGAATTAGGAATCTAGCGGTGGATTTAATTAAATGTTTATGTCAATAAGTAATCAAACCGTTTGCCTATTTCTCAGTTTGGTCGTGATATTTTACTTTTGGGATTTTACCGCAACGTGCTGCGGATTACCCTGAGTAGATGAAACATTATGATCCCGTCGGTTTCTAATCGGATTCATGTTATTCCCTGGCGTTCCTACAACACCGACCTTTCTGCACTGCCTGAACCCTTATCTGAAGTGTTTTACACGCAAAGTTAATTCACTGAGCTGAGGAAAATAGACTAGTCATTAGATATTGTTGGTGGTATCTGCTGTTTGTTGGAAGGATTGGCTAATAATAAACAGGACAACACAAACCGTTTGGTGTTTAATTTAACTAGATGCCCCTGATAAAGCCTATAATATTGGTTTGTCCATTTGTTTTTGTTAAATTGCCCCACCAACACAAATTAGGTCACAGCGCTCACCTCCGGAAATTTCCTTTCCAATTATTCTTCCTTGGGAAGTAATATACTGAGAGTCATTGAATACATTTGTTTGAGGCGGTCTTGTGTTGTCAGATTATAAACACGAGTGCTCCGTTCAAAAAGTGGTTGATCATCTCATGGAATCTCCTGCTGCTGAAGTAATTGAAATCAGTTTTGCCTCCTGTGCTCTAACTGTCAGTCATTAAGTTCTGTTGTCTGTGAAGGCGTCGTGTGCGCTGTGTATTTTGCCAGCCAGGATTACTGCTGTTATTCACCGCCATCATCGCTAGTTCTGCTTCCAGTCCGTCCGTTAGAGACAACTGAATTCTGTTCCCCGTCTGTCTGTCTGGTTTTCAGAGACTGAGGAGTCCAGCCTGGAGGATGACTCGGGCCACTCCTGCATCATCGGCTCGGAGCTTTACCTGGATGTCAGCTATCTGCATTACCTCTACGACGCCCGCCTTGGCATCAGCAGCTGTATCCGCGCCTGCCGGGTGTGGTCGGCCCCCTATGACGGAGAGCAGCCCCCTCCGGACGAGTACCAGCCCAGTGCCCTGGAGGAGGCGGGGGCTTCCCAGGGACGCCACGCCCAGACGGTCAACCCCAAGCGAGCGCATCCTCATCCGCGCCCTCGCCCCCCGTGTCAGATCGCGAGCCCGGCTCCCGCCAATCAGCTGGAGCTGGAGTGGGATGATAGTTATGACGCCGGGCCGCCGGCGACCGCGGTGACGACCGCTGTTGAGAGGCCCGCGCAGCAGCTGGCACCCGAGCCTCCCAAACACATCCAGGCCTTGAGGAGAACCGCCACCATGCTGGTTAAAGGCTCCTACATTGAGGAGTCAGACTTCCAGGACGATGTCATGGTCTACAACCTGGTGGCAAAAAAGGACGCCCGCGATACGGCTGACGGTCGCAGATCCAGCCAGGAGACGAAATCTAAGGAGTCTGAAATGGAGTCCCAATTGAACGACGACGAACCCGGTTTCTCGGATTCCGGTCGGGGGGTGCGAGAGGTTGCCCTCAGCAATGGCCTCGGTCTACCACTCCAAACGGTCGCCGTGGAGGTCGGCTCGGACACCAAAAGGTCAAAGGAGGTTAAAGATAACATTGTGGACCACAACTCCAAGCTTCAGAGCCCCACAGCTACCGACATTGGGGACGACCTCGTGGCCCAGTACGAGGAGCTGATTCGTACCCTCGGGGGCGGAGAGGTCGGAGCCGGCGCTGGGGGGAGCAGCCCCGCCAAGATGGCCGACAGAGAACCCTTCCAGAACCCTGCGGTCACTCCCACAGAGGACGACGAGATGGACTTTGGCTCCTTTTCTGTGGATACATCAGAAGTGGATAAAGCTGCCTCGTCCATGTTTGGGACCAGGATCCGCAGTGGGAGTGCTAGGAGCCACCCATTGCCTTTTACAGGTCAGCTGGGTGGATATATGTACACATCCACATGGATGGCCCTCTGTAAGTATTGGGACAGTGAAGTCAAAATTGCTATAAAGAACAACCCTGAAAGTGCTGTTCTCTGGTAAGATGTGTTGAAACAACCACAAATAAAAGGTGACAGTCTGTGCTCTTGCTTCATATTCCTTGAGTGGACAGCAAAAATGGCACCTTTTGACTTCACTTTCGCCAAAGTTACGAAGGGCACCGTATATCTGTGTAGTCTTTCCCTGCGTGAGTCGACGTTCCTCCGTTCAGCGTTATTTCTTCGTGTCCAGGTCCTTTTGTCAGTGTTCTGCTGTCTCGTCTGGAGAACATGCTGGAGAACTCGGTCCATGTCAACCTGCTGGTGACTGGCATCCTGGCCCAGCTAGCTGCCTATCCCCAGCCCCTGCTGCGGTCCTTCCTCCTCAACACCAACATGGTGTTCCAGCCCAGCGTACGATCCCTTTACCAGGTAGTGTGTGTGTGTGTGTGTGTGTGTGTGTGTGTGTGTGTGTGTGTGTGACAGTCATGCACTGTGAGGACATTTGGCCAGTCCTCACTTCAACAAGTAGCTTTATCTGACTTGAGGTTAGTGTACGTGTTGGGATTAGAATTAGGTTTAGGGTTAAATTTAGGCATTAAGGGTTAGGTTTGTGTGTTGGGGTTAGGTTAAGTTCATGCATAATGTAATCGATGTTAAGGTTAGGGGTTTGGCATAGTTGTTCTTTTTTTTTTTACTAAATTTTTTCCTGTCCATTTCTCCGTGTATTGACTTTCAGTATATATGTGTCAATGTGGATTATTTGTTTTTGAGACAGAGGTGGATAAGTCATGCTGTATATATAGGTAACGTAGACACTGTAGTGTGCTCAGAGAGAGAAATGTCTTTCAGGAAACGCTTCACTCGGTTCCATTTATTAAGCATTAGTGGTTGGAAAAAAAGAAGAAAAACAAACCTGTGTACTTTTCACCCCATCAGCGCCCTGTGCCTTTGAACTCCCTGGAGACTCATGAAACAACTAGACAACCTGTTAAAGTTAGGAGAGATCTCTTATGGATACTGGGTGAATCCCAAATCACCTTACTCCCTCAAAAAGATGGCACCGTGTTTAACTGAGAAGCACACTATGTAGGGGTTGGGGTGCTGTTTGGGATATGGCCCACGATGAGCCGTTTGTCGCCGTGAAAACCGAGCTCAGAATGGCTGTGAAACAAATCTCTTGCACGATATTAACGGGCAGGTTTTTTTGTTGTGTTTTCTTACCTCCCGCTGGCTGATTCATGCATCATTGAATAGAGTGTGTAAACAAGTAAATCAAATGGAACGGGGCCGTTTGAAACTTAGCTTTGATAGGAAATGCTTGGTCAGGGATTAAATGCAACATCGCATCACTGATGCTGTACAAACACAAGACTGTGTAAGAGTCGCCGAAGTTCAGGTTAAGAGGTGGACTTGTTTGTTGCAGAGATAAATGCGCTTTGGTTTTCTCATCGTCCGTGGCTTCATTTAATGTCCTCTTGTATGGTTTCCACCACTTGTTTTTGTGGTGATCTTCAATCGGATGAGAGACTTTTAAGCAAATGCTGACTGTTAATTTGTGTTTATCCATAGTATTGGCCAACCCCGCCTAAACCTTTGTGTTTTAATTCTACCTTATGTTCCTATACTCTTTGGTTTTCTCGTCAGGTACTTGCCTCCCTTAAGAATCAGATTGAGCAGCTGGCCTCGACCAGGAAGGACTTTCCAGAGCTGATCACGTCCGCCCAGCATTGCCTCCTGGCCAGGGAGAGTTCACTCAGAGGCCATGGTAAACCATGATATGCCTTAATACCCAAAGTGACTGCTCACGTACCACTACATCACCCATAATGCTCCATGCTACAGATCCAGTTTCCTCAAAGTAAAGGTGCCCTGAAGCTAATGAAATGTCTTCCCCGCCATGAAAATAGGTGTTCATGTCAGCTGTGTAACTTGTGATTTTCACTACCAGTTTTTAAACTGAATGTTTACCTAGGAGCTTTACTGTGATCTCCATTAGAATGTAATTACAGTCAGTTTTTTAGCCAGCAGCCATTGGTGTCTCAGTTGTTTAGGTCCACGTTATAGTGGACTGAATGAAAACAAGCAAACCTTCTGGAGAACTTGAGGTGACGCTCAAGACCGTTTCAAATCATCGGCTTTAACACGGGCGCTGAATACTGGCTCTCCGTTTAACGTGTGATGTTCGCTTCTTCTTTAAGTCTTCAGTCTTGAAGCACTGCAGCAATGAACTAACTCAGAAGCTCGTTATGTTCTTCTCATGTCTGTATCCAGCTGCATTCGTAATGTATTCTCGCCGTTTAATCTGAGAGCTTTCTCTCTCTGAAGACCAAGCCATGTATTTGATAGAGATTCCATGAGGTTTAAAAAGGGGGGGGTGAGGAAATGTGTTCTGTAAAAAGGAAATATACTGTAGAGACATGTAAATGTGCTAACATGGGCTGGTGAGCTGCAGTTAAATATTGCTTTCTTTTTTCCTGTATCTGTCCGTCATTTTTACAGACACAAAGAGTGGGGAAAGCAGAGAAGGTTTCCCCAGGGAGGCAGAGAGGATGTTGAAGAGCTCTCCTCAGCTCAAGACCATTTCCATGGCCAGGACTGAGGTGTTCGCAACCGTCCTCTTCACCGAGTTCCTCAAGGAACTGGCCGCAATTGCACAGGAGCACTCCATCTTATCACACATCCCAATGGAGGAGTAACTCCGTAAAGTTGTTATAACATTGTAATTATGATGTAATAACGTTATGTCATAGTAATGTGATCTTATAGGGGAGGAACCTGGTGTCCTTTCTGAACTGATTTTATATATAAATATTTTTACCCAGCCTTACTCGATTAAGTAGGATTTACCTCGTGGATTGATTGGCTGTTTTTCTCATTTTCTCTGAGGTAGTTTTTAAATAAGGATACAGTATATATTTAGCTTAATATATTTTAATATAAACCATTATATAAAATCAGTGGACTCTGATGGAATTAAGTGTAACAGGAATCACACATTCGGTGCGTTTGGCCGCGACGGCCTCAGTTGTTGCATTCTGGGTGCAGGTTGTGTGAGCTGTAACAACCGGAGAGTGCTGACCTACTTCAAAGCCTATGGTGAAAACCCTGCACCAACCATTAACAGCGCTGAAATGAAAGCCTAAGGGCTAATCAAACCAAAAGCCTCACGGAGCAACGGGGAGTCGATTGACACCGAGACGCGGCGATTTCGTCGGTCCTTCCGGGCATTTGGATGTACAGCGTTGCATTCACGGATGTGAGAAGGTCGACGTGCGGTCCTGGTTGCAACATCCTCCGGTGAGCGGCCCAAGATGTCTCGTTAGGGAGGCCGCCGGTGTGGACATTTTCATATGCGCTGCTTTGCGACTGCCTTAGGATGAATGTACTTCTGAATACAATCAGGGCCCTGTTTCTGAGGAGCTCTACCTCTGGACTGTTCACTCATACCTGCAACTCCACGGTTTAAGCGTGTCGGTGGCAAAACCGGGGCGCAAGTGTGGCTGACATCCCATCCACATCCAGAGGGCTAGTTTCGCGTTTTACCGTGGCGTTATGTACTTGGCGCTCTCCGTTGTACGAGGACGGGCGACGTGCAGAATTACGTCAGACTTGCTCTGCCCGAACACGTCCTTTTTGAGTGAAAAAAAAAACGGCTTGCGTTCAGGAGTCATGTTTTCAGATCGATACTAGCCGTTCAGGATAGAAATTATCCAGTGAATTTAGCGATGTAGTTATTGAAGGAGACATCTGGCGCCACATACATGGGTCACTGAACGCACGGGGTTTGTAACGATCACTTGCATAGAAGCTTTACCTTTCAGGTGATGCCCTCAAGAGTCGTATCCCAAATGGCAACCTATGCCCAAAGTAGGGCACTTTCTTTTGCCCACAGATCTGAAAGTACTGCACTAAATGGGACAAAGGGTGCTGAGGGGAAAGCACTCCGTGTCTCAGCCTTATTTTAATACTGTATATTTGTGTAAAAACAAAAAAATAGGTTTTTAAGAAACTGCACAATAAGCGAATAACTGTTTTTCGGTGTAAGAGTACTTTGTGACAGGGATGGATATTTAATAATTAATGTACTGTTTTGTAGGGAGAGATTCTATAGCCATATTTTTTCACAGGAATTTTTACTAAAAACTTGTTCAATCTTGGTCACCATTGCTGTTTTTGGGGAATGCATGTCTCCTGTTTTAGTCAAGTTTTCATATGACACTGTTGGTTTCTTTTTTACCTGGGCACATTTGTGTAGCACGTGGCGTCAGCCATCCTGCACACAGCAGTTATCCAGGTTCATATGCTCCATTTCAACATTGTTTAAATTAGAATTCCAGACTTAAGTTATGGGCTACTATTAGCGTCAAATCAATTGCCTTGCGTTTATATATTTAAACTTGGTTAAAATCATAACCCTATTTCTATATCAAGCAGACACTTTGTTACAATGCTCTTGAAATGTTTGGTGCCTGAATTTGGATGGCGTTACCTCTGGGTTGCCTGCAGTATACTATGGTCTAAAACAAGGCCTTGTTCAGTAGGCACTAAGCTGAACTAAACCAAATATGTTTTTGTTTCATACAATTTTGCCATGAAACGGGCTAATGAACCCAACCACTGGGGCGTATGGTTGAGGCTACGCAGGCTGATATCACTGTACGCTGGAAATAATCCAGAAAGTGGACACTGGTACATCAAAACGTAACCTGTGACGTCTGTGACTGAATGTAGCAAGATACCGTCCACTTCCTGTCTCACTGAATTTCAACCCTAAAGAGGCACAGTTCCCTTCAGCAGCTTCCTCCCATGAGTAAAATACAATCTCCCTTCCTGGTACTTCCTTAGCTGCCCTTACAAATTGACAAGACTTAGTCAGGTTACTCGTGTTAATGTGAGAGGCACCAAGGCATTCTTTTAATAAAGACATATCTTCTCCAATAAACATGTAATTGTTTATTCTTTGCCCGTCATACTGTAGATGTTTATTGAATAATTTTGTTTTGACATCTTCTCACCCTAAAAGAAAGTGCTCTTTCAAAATGTATATCTGTGATTTTTCTCCGACCCCCGGCCATTTGTTTTCAAATGGCAAGTTCAATGGACCTCACCAGTCTGATTTATTAAACAGTACTTTTTCATATGGTGACCCAGCTTCTGTTTTAAACTAGGTCTCCCCTTGCAGGCACTCAGAACAGCAGCCAGCCA
This sequence comes from Esox niger, assembly GCA_016801105.1. NCBI lineage: Eukaryota > Metazoa > Chordata > Actinopteri > Esociformes > Esocidae > Esox > Esox niger. The sequence goes on along the minus strand of JACXGJ010002488.1, from coordinate 23,710 downwards.
CAAAGTCTTATTTTTTTAAGACCATTGATGTGTTTCAGTACAATAAAGCCTATTTAGGTCAATTATGTGTATCTGCACAAGGGAAAAGACATTGGATTAACTCCTCCATTTAAGACTTGGGCCAGTGTGGTCTAAGCGCATGACTCTAAACCGCCGTTTTAGATGAGAATATATTCAACTTCAGTAATTGAACAGTACAAGCACAGCACAACCTCCGTTACAGATAATTCTACCTTTCACAACTATCCAGAACAGATATTAGACATCAGTTTGGTGAAATAGTTGTCTCCCATCCACCATTGTTTCCCAAGATGCAGCTGCAGAGGACAGTTCGGTCTGATGGCTTCACTTGGTGGCCACTAGGGGGCGCTGGCTACATCCAATCACACCACTTGTTCTCCAAACAAAGATCCAAATCGTTTGAGAGAGGTGTCGAGAGAGGACCCACTGCACTGCATATGGTTTTTCCTTCCTCCGTTACTCCCATAATCCATTCCAGGGCTACCAGAGGACAGGCACCCAAACAGCAGGGTGACTTCTGGGACAACTCCCAACCCGTCTCTTAATGGACCATCCCTTCTATTAGCTTAGATCCGTCATCTGGGTTCATTGGGCTCCTAACGGCTACGGGACTCCAGAACAGCTATTCCTTAAGTGTGATTATCATGAAGAATGACTATGCTATCCCATTCACTCAACGGTTTAGAGGAAGCAGGCATGCGAGATGGCATAAGAGCGCACGCTAAGAATGTACATTTCAACAGAACTGGATCAACTGGAGGGCTGATTACGGTGCTAGAAGAGAAAATGACATACAATTATTGCATCCTTCATCTTGATCTTGTCTGTTTACTTGTATGAGCTGATCACAATGCATTTTCATCAACATCCGCCTAGAAACCCATGGAATCCCCATCTGGATGAAGGTTAGAATCAGGTATGAACCGTTCTTCAGTTTGTCCTCAAAAGAGGACAGTAACTGTAATGCTGTCTTTGGGGTGATGGAACTATTGTTGCCTCTTGGACAAGTTTGATAATTCACCAGTCTGACAAAAGCTAGAGTGTCACTTTCTTCATGTTCAAAGTCAAACTGTAAACACACGTTCCTTTAAACAGCCGTTACAAACTCAAACCGATATTAGACAGCACAGGTGTCCAGCTTACATGTCGATATGCCCTGCTTTCAATCACCCTGGCTCAACACAGAATTGTCTGAAGTTAGTTAATCTAACATGAGAATGAAAAAACACTAACACTCCTGGAAGAGTGTCTCAGTCAAGGTGGCCACAAACAGCGCATGGTGTTTCTCAGGAGGTTTTCTCCTCCAGGATAGCCCGGACCAGGACTGGATCAGCCCTGCCTTTGGTCTCCTTCTGGACCAGACCCATAAGTTTGTTCAGCACCTTCTTGTTCCCACCACGGATGGCTTGAACCTAACGAAGACATGGTCACATTTTAGCCCCCCTAATTCTCTCAACATGGTGCCAATAAAAAAACAGTATTCTGATGCTATTTGAGCTAAACAAAATACGAATTTAACATGACCACATAATCCAGAATACAGTTCAGTGTAGATCTTCTCAACAGACAGATGTAAGAGGGTCCAGAAAGGGCTCACCTGGTCTGGGTGTGAGTCCACCACCTTCTGGCAGATCCTGTGGATCTCCGCGGTGTTGTTGACGATCCCCAGGTCTTGCTCCTGGATGATCTGCTGTGCCGTCTTACCTGGGGCCCTCCACAGCTCCTGGAATACCTAGAAGGAACAATAAAACAGGTTCAGTCAAAAATCATGCATACACTAAACATGGAATTTCAATTCAATGTTTTATGTGTCCTTGGTCTTATCTCACACCTGCTTGGCAACAGAAGAAGAGATTTGTCCATTCTCCTGGAGGTTCAGTAGCTCAGCCAGCATTTGAGGGGTGACTGGACTGCAAAATAGAGATAGGGAGGGAGTGAGTGATAGAAAGGATATGGAAGAGAGAGGCTGTGTTAAAGTTAGAAACAGAGAAAGACAAGAGGCAGCCAGAGAGGCCAGCAGACAGAGGCAGAAGACAGGAAGAAAGGGGGATCCAGCAAGATTGAGGAGGCAGAGAGAGAGCGAGGCAGAGAGAGAGGGAGGCAGAGAGAGAGGGAGGCAGAGAGAGAGCGAGGCAGAGAGAGAGCGAGGCAGAGAGAGAGCGAGGCAGAGAGAGAGCGAGGCAGAGAGAGAGCGAGGCAGAGAGAGAGCGAGGCAGAGAGAGAGCGAGGCAGAGAGAGCAATGAAAGAGTTGTCATTAGACCCAATGAATTCTCTCCTGTGTCCATCTAGCCCAGAGTCAGTGTTCATAGTGAGTGGCTATTTGGCCCTGTCTATCTCTCTGACAGCCCACTGTCAAACACAGGCCCTGTGATCATCAGTGCTGTCTGGAACCAGTGAGTCAGACGCAAACAACGAACTAGAGACACACTCCCAAACCCACACATAGGCGGCTGGTGGTGAATGGAAAGACAATGAAACTAACAGCGTGAAAGCTCCCAGGCAAGTAAATAAATCCACCAGCGAATGAATCCATACATGTGCCCAACACCCACGCGTTCACATTACAAAAAGGCACGCAAAATCTATACACACGCGTGTCAGCTGTCAGACAATGACATCACACTTTAATGTTTGTTCACAGGCTAAAAACAGCCTGAAGTCCCTGGGGATGAGAACATAGCTTCGAGCAAAGCTAGGCCAACAGATTCAGCCAAGCGCTAGGCTAATTTCTGTCAGAGATGAGGGTTTGGGTACCGGAACATAATTATATAAAATTATTTGTACACTGCAAATCTCAACGCATAGACGGACAATACAAAATAAACTTATTTTAAGGAAAAGAAACAAACAATTAACAAAAAGATTACAACCCATTTTTAACCTAAACAACACGGCCAATACGCATAAAGGGTCCATTCTAACATCTGTAAAAGGGTTGGTTATGTTCACACATGTACAATACGCAAATGATTGATTAGTGCTCCTTTATTGTCATTGGCTGGTTTACGTTAGATGCCGATGCGTCGCATTGTTATTGGACCCGCTTGCATATAGGTGGAAACAGTTATGTCTGAATCCTCCCTGCCTGATGTAATGCTTTGATGTCAACGGTCACATTGGTTCCCCCCGTTAATACAAGGTTTCCATTCTACAGATTGATATCCACATCCTTCAACACGTCACCCAGCACCTCCAGATGGGACTGGTGCGTCTGTCATCTGGTACATACATTTGTTATATTTCTGTATTACTTCTGTTAGTAGTGTCATTACAGATGCCCTAGTCGGATATTGCTCTGTAAGCAGTTTTTATCCACATCCATCAACTAGGACCAAAGTCTTAGGACATGTATTTTAAAAAACACAACGCAAGAGCTCCCATGCTCACATTAGCTACATGCCGAACATTACAAGCTAAATGGTGGAACACAGTTGAAGTCAGATTCACCACTTCCCAGTTCCCTTTTCCAGTACATGGAGTAAGCAGGCCCAAAAAGAAATTGCATTTAAAAAGAATAATGTCAAGACACACTGTTTGTTATTTTATGTCAGCACACTCCATTAAATCGTGTTTCCATGTGCTACAGCGGTCTTTTTTTGAAGATAAAATTATGGTATTTCTTGATAATTATCCATTTAAAAAATAATGAAACACTAGAGGGCCCCCTATTTCCGAACCCTGGCTTAGCGCATCAACGCTACTGATCTGAGTAAACTCGTGACACAGTCAGCTTATGACCCAGAAATCGTCTCCACTCAGATTTCCACACTTAATAACCACAATAATGAAAGAACCAAAATGAAAATGCCTGTCTGATAAGTGGGATCACAGTGTAGACGTGATGTGTGTGTGGGGGGGGGGGGGGGTTGAAACCAAATGAATTATACACTCCTAGTCTGTAAATCATCTCTGGTCTTAGTCTAGACAAGATAGTGGATGCTGAGATAACATCTATTGCAGGGGCTTCTGAAGTCAACAGGAGACAAACAGAGTTGAAGGAAGAGGAGCAGGAGAGAGTGACAGGAAGTGTTTGGGGGAGGAGGGAGGACAGATGATGAAGGATGTATGGGAACAATGAAAGGGTTGACAGGAGGGAACAATATTTCCTCCAATCTTTGGCATTACTGAGGAAATGTCTGGTCTCCTGAGTGAAAAGGTAAAGAAGCGCAAATTATGTGCGAAGTACAAACAAAACCAATGCAGCAAATCCTATAGTAAATTGCTTTTGATTTACATCATGTAGCCAAGATGTAGCCTTTACAGATTCTATTAAAGATTTTATATTTGAGCCTGACGTTCATGATTTTATATTTGCTCTGCAACTCAATGAAAATATATCAGTAAACTGCATTGTAATTACCATGCAGTGGATTAACAATGTCGATTTTCCTCTGCATATCGACTTATTTACAGTATATTACAAAGCCTGTCTTTAAAAATACTAAAAATGTAGCTATATTTTAATAACAATTATATATGAGGTTTTTAACAAAAGGCTATAATTTACTAAACATTCCAGTAGAAAGCAGTTAATGGGCATCGATCAAATTGGAGGAAGAAAAAAGATGACTTTATTGTGGTTCTACCTAGGAATATATGCTCCACTTCATATATGCCTTTGTAGACAATGTGTTTGCCAAGCCTTAACGTGATTTGATGTAATTCGCTTTTCTGTCAGGCAATACAACACTCCGCAACTAAACGTTAGCTTAGATCTAGCAATATTTTTAGTTGCGGGACTGTATGTTACTTTATGCTAGAGGCTCCCAGCGGTGCACCTACAAACATACACACATACATACATACATGATGGGGAATTTGAGGGAATACAACAAATGCTTTATGGCTAATTATCAAAATATGTAAACATGGATGGTCCGTAGCGCAAATGGCACATCTGTTATGGCGCCACGGTCTGACTAGCATTTACAGATTTATCTGGGAAAGTTATATTTTTTATTATGTTTTGTTGGATGGAAAAGGCTTGTGATACTACATTGATAACGACTAGGAGTCTCACCTCTGGCTGACACCCAAGCTCTGGTGATGGAGGTGGCCCAGCAGCACGTCCATGACCCAGCCAATCACTTTCCTCGGTCCAGCCTTGGTCTCCTTGACAACGGCCTCAAAGTAGTCCGTGAGCCCGTCTTCATTCTGCAAGTGGGAGAGGTGATCCAGTGGAACGTACCCATTAAGACCTAACACAATATACTGCCCCCTGCTGAACACAGGACGTAATGCAAATATGGTGGTAACTGGCCGTAGAAGCAACTGGGTTTATGAAGATTGAATTAATCTGTGAGTGAGAGGTGTGTGTGACAGACAGACAGAAAGATGGTGGGAGAATAGCCTTAGGAAAGAAAGGAGAGATCACGTAGAGCCACCCAGGGACACAACTCAACCACTACCTCTACACAGACAAACTAATAACTCACCACCAGGGTGAAGCTGTGTTCGGGTAGGATGCTGTAGCCCTCCACGAGCCTTGTCCTCCTGGCTCCAGGCAGCTCTGGCAGCCTGGCCCTCACCTCCTCCAGAACCACCACCTGGCTAGGGTGGACACCAGGAGGAGCTGTGGAGCGCCGGTCATACACAGTGAGAGGAGGCAGGTTGGGCTCTGGCATAAACCTGGATGGGGAGGAGAGGGAGAGAGCAGGTGTATGACAGGGAAAGCACTCAGAGTCACAGATAGGGGGAGAATAGAGAGAGATGGAGAATTGGAGAATAGACAGCGGGAGCCGTTATCTGCAGTAAAGACAGATAAGAGCTGAGTGCTGGCTGTATCTCTGCAGGCCTCTTTAGACGGCACAGTGTCACGCAGCCAGACAGATAGTGGTGTTTCCGCTACACTCTATCACAAACACTGCTAACTAATATACAAATGCCATGGGGCATTTATATATGTTTATCTGTCCACCTGCCAAGCCCCTAGTCAAGATGACCTCTCTTATCCTTCCTGTCTCGGTCCTACAGCAGCACTGACAGGACCTTCTGCTGGTGTGTATATTAAACAGGACCACACAGGAGCTTGTGGGCTAACACTGAGGTAAACAGGCTTATCTCATGTTGGTGTGTAGCCTGCGGTCCTGTGACATACCAACAGGATGGTGGGCGTGGACCATGGAAACAGAGGTTCCAAACAAGTTCCCAACGGATCCCAATTGGGCTTTGGGAACCTCCGGCCCCACCCGTTTGATGGTCTCCCCTGACTTGATTGGGGAGGCCTGTTCTGTGTGTTGTGTTTCTACATGGAGGACATGCTCACCTGTAGTCCTGAAGGCCTTCCTTGTCTCTCATGGGAATGGTGTGGCTGGAAGACAGGGGAACACGTTACAGCTTAGACGGACGCCGTGATGGAGGAGGCTCAGAGGGGGTCGCAGGTGTGAGGTAGCTAAGGCCCGGAGGTCCTCTGCTGTCAAACACACTCAGTCAGGGCATCGTCAACACACAGGCCCCAGCTGTGTGGAAAGCAGCTCATTTCATGGGCCCCCGACCCCCCATGAACACGCTAGTCCACGAGGCCACACGGTGACTGGGTCCAAATGGCCAAATTCATCTTCGTTACTAGCTAAAAGGTTTTACATTCAACCTAGAGCGGACATCTTTGGATCACACTACAACAACATCCCCCTGGACATGACAGAATACCGTGATGCCTTATGGGAGCTGAAGTTCAGGGGAGTAATAGGGTTTCTAACAACCCTGCAGAAACACACATTATGGCATACATAATACAGTTAGTCAATAGACGTTTGTTACGTTATCAGAAACATCTGTGTGGCCCCGGACATAATGAGACTTGTCAGACGTTGACACTTGAGTTTTTATTTGAAGGTGAATCTTGACGGAGGTTCTGGCTCGATTCCAGGAGGCTCTTACCCTGACTTGCTGTCAAACGAACGTGTCTCGTTCTGGACTGTGCCGCCGCTTTTGAGGACGCCCATTTGTCTCTGGATCTCATAGTCTGAAGATCAGAACACACACATTAGACACACACGCATCTACACGCATCTACACGCATCTACACAGTGACTTCGGACGTATTCAAAGCGCTTTATTCCGAACTGTATGTTTTATTTTCATTCAATTGACAACTCTCTATCAATTCATTTCCGCTGTGTCATGTGGGGTTATCGTATGTAGACTGATGAATTAAGTCTATTACCGACAGCAAGTGAAGGGGTCGTGATGCTTTCCGGAAGCACGGTCCGTAGAAAATAAAACACACACGGGCCGCGCAGAGGCCAGCCTCCAGCCCACCGGCGCCGGTGTTCCAGTCACCCAACATCTGTCCGGACACATGGCCCTGCCTGACGTTTTCGTGTAACAGCTGCTTGATCACCACCGCTGTGACAAATGCCTAGCTGGAGTAGGACTTTTAAACACGGTCACTCCTCCGCGCCCCGTCGAAAGAAAACTTCACTCTTGGGATGAATAATGCAAGCGGCCGAGTCACTTTGTGTCACGCTAGCTGTTAATGTCCCGCTGAATTTAAATGACTCCAACGACTCCGGCCTATCCACAACGCTGGAGGAAAAAAAGATAATTTTGCCGAAGGCTGACAAAAACCGCGGTATCCCCGGCATCAGTGCAGGTGGGGAATCTGTTATGTTTGTATGAACATCTGTTGAAAACCAATACGGTGTTGTTTATTGCTGTTTGATGGCCGTATCCTCTAGAGCGAATGTGAGTTAGAAACAGAACGCCTGTGCCTCGCTATCGATAGTAATTATCTGTCTTCGCTTAACACCTCTTCACGAGCCGTTCCATCTTCAGCTTCTAGGAATTAATGTGGGCCGCAAGAGTGAGGACTACCCTCAGGGATTAAATAATGGATAAAAACAAATCATGGAAGGACGTATGAAGTTTAGAGAAGAGAAAGTTTGGGCAGTGAATTGCCTGAGAGAGCAGTCACACAACAGGCGAAGAAAGATAACTTGGAGTGTGCACTGTGTCTGTGAGAGCGTGTGCCTGTGTGTGTGTGTGTGTGTTACAGAATCTGTAATTTAATGTGGAATTCTTATCATTGGGTCCCACTATGACTCGGAGTTCTAGGATAATTACATAGCCCTCTGTCAGATGCCTATTTCAGAAAGATGACAGCGCAGGAACAGGAAAAGACTGCTGTCTGACTGTATGAGGGAGCTCATCCAACTAGCTCTTTCCAGACCTACTGGATTGTGAACGCTTCACTTCAGTACCTCCTCTGACTGACGCCTAAGGACAATAAGGATATAAAACACAAAACCACGTTCTACCCTCAGGAAAACTGTACATTTCACGTTGTTTGTACCAACCACAACCAAACAGTACTGGCTCAAATATTTACTTTTCCAGTGCAACTCCAGCCGCGACTCTGGCCAATCAGAACAGTGCAGCTCAATTGGGCTCGACTCTTCGATACATACAGGGTTCTGCAGGACTTACCTATGGCTCTGGCCAGATTGCGGCCACTGTTGATGTTTTTAACCTCGGTTCTGACGCCCCATGGTTCCCCAGGGCGATGGACGGATACATTGGCGTCCACTCTCAGCTGTCCCTCTACGGGAAGAGAGAAGGTACACATTTAGTCATGCACATTTTAGTAATTTAGCCGACATCCTTATCCAGACAGGCTCCGAGTTCTGCTTAAGACAGCCGGGTGGGACCATCGCTGGTAGTAAGCACATCTTACTAAGTAAAGTATTTAGTCAAGTGACACAAGGACACAACTGTAGTCTGGCAAGAATCGTGCAAGTGGGTCCTTGTCCGTTGCTCTGGACGACCACATGGGGGCCCACTTGCAGGCTAAAAGACAGGAAGACGGGGCTCCCCGGGACAACTTGAGGAGTGGAAAAACATCTGCTGATGGCAGAGTCGGGATTTGGGGTGAGTGGTATTATTCCACAGACCCATCCTGCCGGTACGCGCTGGTCCAGGTGGTGTGACAAGGGCTTGGCGGTGTACCTAATACTTTGGGATTCACCAGTATGAACCATTCCTTACCAGCCATGTGGCCCCCACAGGTCCCCAGAGCTTGCAGGATGAGTTGGAGCTCCCTGACGGCCGCCGCCGCTTCCTGTCCACAGCTCATATCCGGCTCCATCACCAGCTCCATCAGACCCACACCTGTAAGGGGGACGGGACGGGTTGAAGAACCCGCGGCTACATATCAAAGCCACACCTTCTCTGTGGGGGTGTGCGGCAGTATGGCGTGTTTGCCGCTAGCTCCATGTCGAGTGAATGCCTGCGGGCTCTAACGCTCCGTTTCCTGTGTAGCGCGAAGTGAACGTTACCTGCCCGGTTGAGGTCTATTAGTGTCTGGCCTCGGCGGTCATCGTGGAGGCTCTTGCCACTGTCCTGCTCCAGCTGTATCTGTTTGATCTGCACACTCTTGGTGACCAGCGTGTTCCTCCCAGGCCCCCCCAGGTGACTGTAGGTCAGGGTGCCACCCACGGCAATGGGACGCCGCTGCTGGGTGATCTGGTAGCCGGCCTGGATGAACAAAGTGTAGTCGACAAAAGGTACACTTCTTCATGAAAATGGACAGTTTGGACAGTCAGAGATGTGCATCTTTTTCTGTAGCTTATCTGGTATTTATCTCACACAAGGCATGAACCAGATCTGGGACCAGGCTAAGATATTTAATACAACCACTATATTAATCACATTTAGTCATATCACACTTCAGAAAAAACTATTTTATTTTTCCTTTATTTAAACAGTTAATTATGAAGGAGAGCACATTTTTGTTTTTTAACAACAATCTGGGAGCAATTAAGGTCAACTGCCTTGCTTGGTTAACAGGTTTTTCACCTTGACACCTGGGTCGTGGGTTTCAGTTCCACCGGCCGGGGATGAAAAATGTATGAAAATGTAAGTAATTTTGGGTGAGATCTTCTGCTAAACGACTTCAAATGTAAATGCAGTAAGACGTAACCATGAGGCTACCTGCCAACCTTACACATGGACCGCATAATCAATAAATGCCCGTTATAGCTTGGAACTAACCTTAACACTTCTAGGGCTCAAGAGGTGAATGTAAAGTGTGTTTCGAACCAATCGCATTTACATGCATTAAATATGAGGTAAGGTGCATCAATGACTCGTTATCATTATCTTATGGTTGGAATGTTATTGTTATTTCGAAGGTGGTTTAAGTCACAAAAGCTGGCAAATATTTTGTGTGATTTTCTGTGATTTCAGTGCTGGGTGCCACTACGCTACAAGTCAGTATGATAGCACTTTGACCGGTTGCCACGGCAACTGTTGCTAGAGAGGATTAAACATTCATCATACTTATTGCCATGCCGACAAAGAAAATAACAGGAAAAGTGGCAAAAGGGCATTTTAGAACAGACCATGTTTTGTACCTGATCGACAAATCCATCATTGGCAACAAAACAAACATAATTGACCGCGGGAGACATTCAATTTCTCTCACTGTTTTACTGTAATGTAAAGACAGCTTTGAAACATTAAAAGAGACCAGTTCCTCCCTCTATAGACCCCACTCTCTCACAGAGCTTTGAAAAAGTCAAGGACGAATGTAGACATTAGTGCATATGCCACTTAGCGTCTGTGTCGCTGTTCATACATACATATGCAGTTTGCCTAGCATTCCCGAAACGGTCGATCATTCGCTACTGTTTGGACAGTCCGTATGCATTGGTGCTTTGTGTAACGAGGAAAGGTTAATGTCAGGTGCAGGCCTTTTACTGGGGCATATGGGTCATTTAAATTATGTGAGTCACACCGCAAGCACCTAGCCTAACAAGAATCCAGGTATTCAGAGTCAGTTCAGAAAAGCACACCGTAGCCCGAACTCACCATCCAGCCCTAAACACACCAGCACCTTTGAAACGCCTGCTGTAACACCAGAGTCGTCTGATTTGGTTCACAAACCAAATCGCTGAACCATCCGCACATCCTCCGCCAAACAGATCCATGACTCATTGACACTACGGACCGTGATTCGGTTAGGGCTGTCAGTGTTTCTTGCAGGGTATGGTTGTGAGCTATGGGAGGGTTAGCTGCTACAACCATCAGATGCGCCTGCCATTTCAATTCCTTCTTGCAGTTGGTCAGGCGCCATCAATTATTTAATGAGCAACACTGTGTTCATTGTGCGAAATTAAATAATTGATCAATGGAACACATTATTAATTCACAGCTCCGTTTTTTTTAATGTAAGTTCTTAATATATGCTGATTTTTTCGAAGGAAGCATCACCGCCAACTGAAATAAATCTCCATGACTGTTTTTTTCTATACTTACATTTTGTTTGCATGCATGTGGCAGGGTTGACATGGTACATACTACATTATTTACAAATAACAATGAAAGCACACTATACATAAAAAAAGAAACAACTCTATCTGTGTTTTTAGCAATTTGGGGTGTGAGAAAATGGATCACTTAACTACATGTTTTTACGAATGTTTGAACCAAACACAAAGAGAGAGGTGATGCAATCCTCGGTAAACTGACAGAAAATCCTCAACGAAGAAACAAGAGCAGGCAGGATTCAAGAAATAATCCCACTGCTTTCAGATGGGATTTCAGCGGTTAGATGCATATCAGAGCTACAGAAGTAAATCATCTACATCTGGTGTGAGGATTTTAGAGCAGCCTGATAACCTGGTGACCAATTCATCTTATGGCTGTGTCAGAACAAACTCAAACTTTCCCCAATAGAGGTATGCCAAACCTTGTTTTGGCAAGATTTCCTTCCACAATAATTAGAAAATAAATATAAGCTAATATACATACGTCATCTGTTTCTTTATCTACAGGATGTACATATGTACAACCTAGAACAAAAATATGAACACGGCTTGGTCTCACGTTTCATGAGGTTAAATAAAAGGTGAAATTTACCATATGCACAAAAACCTTATTTCCCTCACATTTTGTGCACATATTTGTTTGCATTGCTCTTAGTGAGCAGTCTTCCTCCGCCAAGATAATCCATCCATCTGGCATTCCTGTCATATCAAGAATCTGATTAAGCAGCTCTATTACACCGCTGCACCTTGTGCCGGGGACGACTGAATTATCAATCTTATCAACTAACCCTAAGGGTCCGCCATGTTGTCACTTTCATATGATCCCAATTAATTATTTCCTCAATTTCGCAATTTCTCGTCTGTTCGTCAAAAGTGTGCCAGCGGTGCCAGTTCTCTCAACACAGGTCACGCTAGCCTCGAGCTAAACCATTCTTCTAAAAATGAAATATAACACTTTGGAGGTGAACGTTTTGCGGGCAGCGTAAGGGCAATTGCTATTGAATGTCTTTCACCATTTCTTATGCCATATTGTCTTGAGGCTAATGATTTAGAACGCCAGTCAAAACGGCAATAAAACTACCTAGAAGCTCCTCAGTATTTTGGAACCGTTCCATAAGAGACTTCCGTTAATGACAAAAGGTGAGGGTGAATATTATTTGGCTGTTGCTTGACTCCTAACGGCTAACAGGTTGCAGGAACAGGAGCTGTCATTTGTCTACATATCAATGGCAATACAATATTCTGCCTGTTCAGCTAGGCTCATCGCTATTCATTACACAATGGGTTGTTTGAATCTCGAATGCTGATTCGCTGAAAGGTTGGAGTGATTCACCCCAACGCCTGGGTAATAACTGTTAACGTTCCATTTGAATTGTCAGTGAGCATCCACTGTTCCACAGCCCAGCAAGGCAATTCATAAACTTCATCTCATGTGGAAAAATGTGTCTGGATATTATTTCATAATGTACCAGGCTAGCATGTGGCTTGCAACAGCTGGGGTTTGTCTTAACCAATGGTCCTCAAGCTGGGACTGATATAGATTAATGAGATTAACAACCAGGTAGAATAGATAACTAGGACAGACGTTTTTTATTTTGCAGGATAAAAAACTGTTTGGTTACACTTAGAAATATCCTAAAATTAATGTAATAAAAACAATAGTAAATCAGCTCTTTAAAAATTGGAATCAAATGATATTCTACAAACAAAACAATACAGGTCCTCAGGCTGTGAGGAGGGAACCTCTGGTCTAAATCTGACTCTCCAACTGCAATGTTGCAGGTATAATGCTAGATTATGTTTGAATGTTTGAAAAGGAGGAGTATCTGGAGTGGATGGCAACCATAAAAGCTTCTGCAAACTTCAGAGTTGAGCAACAAACCAATGATTCTTGGCTAAAGTGATACTAATCTGGTAGAAGGATTTAATAAAACTAAAATACATTTTAATGAAAAGCTTTCAATGAAAACCAGTAACCTCTTATAAAAGGAATAAGACCTGTGTACTTGAGAATCACAATCAACACCCTCCAAAGAGCTGTTTTCCTCTAGAAAAGCCCTGACTTGCAAGTTATTGCCAGAATTATCCCAGGGATCTCATGCTTTTTTACTATAGCCTAGCTAAGTAATAGGAATATATTTAGGCTGGGTAACACTTTGATTAAATGTATTTCAGCACCTCCAATTTAAATCTCTAATAATGAATGTAATTTTTTTAAAGCGCTTTGTGATAACTAATGTTGTAGAAAATAAACTTTGGGGATAGATTTTATTGTGGTTCAGGAGCCCCATGGGCAATGCAAATTGCTCAGCATCACCGGGCAGCGAGGAGGCCTTGTCAGCAAACATTTCCTGGTCTTACTGCACTGTAGCTATTCCCTCAAGCAACCAAGGCCGCCAGGTGTGTGAGAACTAGGATCAAAACAATGTGCATGAGAAATGTATGCATTTAATCAATTGTGACATTGGAGGCAAAGGGGTTCTGGGTTGACTTACAGGAAGGTCAGCGTAGAAGTAATGTTTTCTGTCAAAGAGAGACTTCCTATTGATGACACAGTTGAGAGCCAAGCCTGTCATCACAGCCGCTTCCACACACCGTCTGTTCAAAACCTACGACAGGGGAGAGAGGGACAGTTATGGAGCTAAGTAACAAACGGCTAAAAACAATACAAGCCTATCACATCAACAAGAACCATGACTACGGCCTGCCATTGAGGACTTGTGTGTGACTTTGGAAGTGAGAGTGAATACACCTCGATCAGCAGCATGCCATCATATTAGTCATTAGAGCACTTTTGAAGCACTCATGATCATGTGCCCCGAAAGACTAGTTTTGGGCCACCTTAAATCCTGGCTCCCCCTAACACTGGAACCCTACCAGTCGCCTACCGGGCGAACAGGTCTTCAGAGGACGCCATCTTCACAGCTTTACACTCTGCCTTGACCCACCTGTGCCAATCCAAGACCTATATGAGCATGCTATTCCTAGACTTCAGCTCAGAATTCTAGACGGTCAACCCCTCAAGGCTGGACAACAAACGTCATGACCTGGGGATCAGCCTCACTCTCGGCAACTGGCTTCCTAACCAACAAACCACAGTCTGTCAGGTGAAACAACTTTGCCCTCAACACATTTGCTGGATGCTTAGTGGCCGACTTGAAAGCCCTACAACGGGTGGTGAAAACCGCCCAGCACATCACTGGTGCCCAGCTCCCTGCCATCGTAGACGCCCAGCGCAAGCGGTGACTGTGCAGCGTGCGTGGCATCACCAGGGACCCTTAACACCCATGCCACGCACTGTTTACCCTCCTATCATCAGGCAGGTGGCAGGTCTCTTCATTCCCACACCAGCAGGCACAGGACCAGCTTCCTCTGTGACCCATCACTAACCACACCCAACTGTCCACTGCTTAGTTCTGCCTCTCAAGGACCTTGTTGCACTATTCTCTTGTACAACTTGTCTACTACAGGAACCTCAATGCTGACAGTATTGCCATTTGTACTTGCATTTGCCTCATCGCACAACACTTCATTCACACTTGTACATACATATACATTTTCTACCCTCTTCTATTTGCCTGTATTGCTGATTTAGAATTGCCAATAGCACTGTATATGCCTTCATTGCACATCTATTCATTCCACTTATAACATGCACTTTACTTAATACTTCTGCAGTTGTGGTTAGATGCATTTAGTTGTACTGTACTTGTAGTTTTCAATGACAACAAGGTTGAATCGAATCTAGAGTCATGGGTAATGCTTTTTCTAATGGTGGAACACAAAAAAAAATACAGAAAACGTACAGGTAACGTGCCGGGTAAGGATGCATCGAAGAAGGACACCAAGGAGTTAGGTGGTGCCTGGAACCTGACTTGGGAACCGGAGAACAGCTTTGTGATGGACTGGATCTGAGCATGGACCTCCAAGCCAACCACACCTACCAGTTCTTTGGGGGCACTGTAAACACATACAGTCAGATGAAAAAGCACTTCTTATAGGGCAGATAAAAGGTCACTATTAAATTAATGGATTGCAAACGGTTACGTCTTTGCCATGGTCACTAATATAAACACTGCAGCAACATTGATGATCAACAGTTGAATGGGGCTAATGATCGTTTTGTCTAAATTGCACTCAATGGACTTTGAAACAAGACGCCACTGCTAATGAAGGCTAATTTTCATTTGACAAATACATTACCATTATTATACATATTTAGGCAGATGCAATGTTGTGAGTAGCTAGCAAATTCGGTCAAATATAGCTACAATTCTGTGGTCTCCCTTTCATTAACAAGCAAGCTCACGGTGCTGCATCTAAAATAAATTTGATTACATCAAAATGATGACGGAAGGTTTATCTACAAATAATTTGCTTTCCATAGAGGCGGTATCGTGGCCTCAATCCTTAGTAATTGCAGTTTAAACCAAATTCCCATCAGCACCCATTGAAGAAGCACTGAGTAGAATTTTCAGCTGGTCAACATCCCCAAAAGGCACGAGCATTATGTGGTAACATGCCTTTGTTGTTTTAGTTGAATGTAGATTTTAGTAACATACCATCTGAACTGTTCAGCTTCAGGGCTTAACTGTATTTTTTTAACTGAAGTGCTCGTAATCTGTACCGGTAAATTGTGGGGGATCTTCTGAACGCAAATGATAGATAAAGACCATAACAATAAATGAGAAGACAAATTCTCTTCTGAACAGTCGTGGTTTTCTAAAAGCTTAAAATACAAACATTTTTTTCTGATTTTGTCCGGCTACAACCCTTGATGGCACATGCGCAAAGACAACACACTGTATTTGACTACCGCACAAGTGGCTAGCAACCTAGCGGTCGTTAGCATTCATTCGTTAGACCTACTGTACCTTTTCCTTTGGCCTTGGCTCTGGAATCGGGAAATAGACGTACATAATCTTCTCATAACACACCAAGTGTACCTTCTATTTATCGGATTAAATATAGCAATTTGTTTGTTGATGTTTTCAAATAACACTGCACCTACTCCTGCAGAGGAGGCAGCCATGTTTGCCACCGCTGTTTTGGGAATTGTGGGAATTGTAGACAGGATAAAGCCAGTTTTACGAAATTCAAACGCTAGTAAAACTACACAACCCACAATGCGAAGAATGTTAAAACGACATATTTGAACGTCCGGATGTTTCTTTAACACTGTTTCCGGTGGTAGAGCAACTTTTGTGTGGCGGGACTTTCTCACATGGTCGCAGTGAAAAAATTGTGAATTCGTGGTAGAATTTTGGTGTAAAACCGACAACTCAATGGCGATGAACGGCGATGAAGTGCATGGACTGAATGGTGACATGTCAGTGCAATCCACTAATACCTGTGGTAACGCACTTACTACTCCTGTCAAGTCAGAATCAGCCTCCCGTGCAAATGGAGATGCAGGTTTTCAAACTCCCAAGCAAAATGGAACGAGTCGAAGAACCCCAACCAAAACATTCTCCTTTACTGCAGAACCCACCATTGAAGACATTCGGCGGATGCAAGCGGAGTTCACAGACGAGAGAGACTGGAACCAGTTCCACCAGCCCCGTAACCTACTGCTAGCTATGGTCGGGGAGGTGGGCGAGGTTTCCGAGCTTTTCCAGTGGCGCGGTGAGGTCGCGGAAGGTCTGCCCAACTGGACGGACTCCGAGCGTGAACACCTAGCACATGAACTTAGCGACGTACTCATTTATTTAGTTGAACTGGCTGAAAAATGTCACATCGATTTACCCCAAGCAGTCCTGCGTAAAATGGCTCTGAACAGGCTGAAGTATCCGGCCAGCAAAGTTCATGGTTCTGCGAAGAAGTACACTGAATACAACTGAGCTGCTGAGAGTCATCCGAACTACCGGCAAGCATAGCACATGGACAGAACTTCTACTTTTCCCTTAAATCCGATTGTAATGGCGAATGTATTTAGCCAATTTGATTTCTCTATCATACGTTGTTAAAAAATACTCAACTATGAGTTTAAAGTGCGTTTTAAAATCCATGTTTTTCTTTTAGGTTTTTATTAATATTCATCTTGACTTCCTTCTGACTTTTCTCCTAGCTGTTTCCAAAAGTCAAATACGGTTCTTAAGTCCTAGCTAGCTTTTTTATTCCCTGAATAACTGCTATCCTTTAAAAAAAATATTATATTGTCAACCATGATTGAAGGCTGTCTTCTTTTTTTGCTTAAGATTCAATGCATGTGTGCAAATTGTGAGATTTTTCTTTCCTCGCCAAAGTAAAAGTTACTTCAATTGTACTTGTTCTACGTGATCTTTTATGTATTTGCTTGGAAATGCCCAAGAACCCTACATTGACTACACTCGTTTTATGTGTTTCTCTCTGATATTCGGTAACATGGGTCGGTGAAAAAATACATCCCTGTAAAAAGAAATGTATTATATTCTGTTTGGGACGGTACATTTTCACAAGCTTACAGTTGCAATCTGACGATTTGTTTTGTGGCCCCAGGCTGAGCTTTATGAAATATATGCTAAGTTAGCCTTAGCCGATGTGTTATTTAATTACATGCACGGAGACCGCCATGCCAAAATGTCACTGTAACAGACTGCAAAGCTGCTCTGTTAAGTGTTTTTGCGTGTGGCTCTGTACAAGCAACAATCAGTATGTACACACCAATTCTAAAGTCATTGTCCGGTATTTATCTTGGTTTTAACTGTAAAGCAGTTCCTCATGTAACCTTTTTGAGGTTAAATTTAAATTTGTATGATCTCCATTGCCATCATTAGTGTAGAGCCTGGTGAAGTTGAATACAGATCAATTGTACAGGTAATTAACAAAATGTGCACACCTGTTAGTATCTCAGGATCTCCATTAAAGGGAGCAGCAAGATGGCTGCTGGGCCTTCAAGTCATGTATGTTTTAGGGAATCCTTAAAGTGTATGATGCTGTTCATGCGATCTACATTACGTATGAGGCAAACCAATTGCCCAAACCTACTCTGCGGTTCTTGGAAGAACATTTTGCCTTTTTTGGCCAATGTTTGACAGGATCAAACCGTAACTAATTTACTTAATAAAACAAAGGAGTTGCTATTGAGGAAGGTCAGGGTGATTTATAGACCTTAATTCATTTTGATACTTTGTCTGAAACATGGACATCAGCATATAGGGAGTTTCTTCCCTTATTACATCTGCCACAGAGTGTGCAAGTGCGCACTTGGGTGATGTGGTGAGTAAATGGGATACATCCTGTGTCTGTCAAGGCAGCATAACCCCAAGCTAGACCAGTGGATTGATGGACTGACAGGCAGGCGGTTAACAAATTCAAAATTCTTCTGTTCTGTCAAGATTTTTGAAGTCTGGGAAGCTATTAGAACAAACAGTGTCTGGAAGCATCACAGACAGACAACCGAAGAAGAGAGAGCGCGAGAAAGGAGAAAGAGAGACGTAGAACGAAGCAACTGAGTGCTCAAAAGACACACGTTATCATCTCCTTCCACGTGTTCTTTCAGAGAAACCATGTGAGGACATAAGCCCCGTTGTGTCTCATCAAAACATTGTTCCGCCTGTTATTCGTAGGCAAACTCAGCTGGAGCCTGTTGCAAATTGGTACGCTGCAGCCTATTTCTGCATATGTGACATGAAGGCAGCCAAACTGTCAGGTGTCGGTGTATTGTCAAGGAATCCGGATAAATATGCTCTGCAGTCTAGGCGTAGTTTATTTAGCCTGGGCTTGGATCTGTTTTTGCTGTTATTGTCATTGCCGCGCAGATAAAGCATGGACAGATTTAGGTCCAGGCCTTAGTTGGACTTCTGTTCTCCCCCGAGGATCTGCTGTTCTCAACCCACTTCATTTGCATACGGCTCTAAGGTGTCACATTTCGCCTCTGAGTTCACAGTGGGACCACGGCAGTGCGGCATGTAAAACGCTTTCGTGTGAATGCCAGAAAGGTTGGTTCGCCGAATCGTACCGCTAGCCTGAGGTAAACCCACCAAGACACAATGCACAATTGATATCTTTTTATAGCATGGTGTGACCCTACCCCCTAACTCTGAGGTCTGGCTGACACATTCTTGGGGTTGCTAACAGTATTCAATTTGTCTGGAAATGTCCCGTGCAAGGTAGCAGGCGGGAATCAATCTCTGTGCCGAAGGGCCGGGCTGTCTCCAGTGAATTAGAAGTAATGTTCCACCGACCACATTGTTTTCTTCATTGCTATTCGGGGCTACAGCTCTGGCTCGGCTTTGTGGTGGTCCCTGATATTTATCTCCGAAAGCTGCTAGTGCGTCGGCAATACATGTGGCCGCGCTGACAGCGGGAGCCGTTCGTTGTCTTAGACGAGTATTAAGGAGCTTCTAGCCCCTCGGGACTGGCAAGCGGGCCCCTGCATTTTAAAAAATGAGGAATAGTTGTGATTTCCATTGGCCCCCCACTCCCCCAGTGCGTTGAATATAAGTGAGTGATCACGGGTGGCAAAGTCTGATTTCCACAACTCGAACCCTGAAGCTTTCATTTAAACGCCACAGCTGAAGTGACAATGCAGATCTGACTCAGGCAAAAGGAGGTTGAGCAAAAATGCATTCCCTGCTTTTTGTCACAGTTTCTTTCCAAGTCTTGCTCTGGATTTTTTCCCCGAGTCTTTCACTCAATTTCTCCCTGTTATGGTGTCTGTCGTAATACTTGTGCACCTGCCTTTTTTGAGTGTGTGTGTGTGTGTGTGTGGGGGGGGGGGGGGGGGGGGGGGGGGGGGGGGAGTCATTTATATTAAATGAATGCCTAGCTCTTGGATGTGCTTCCATTTGTACACAGAGCTGAAGCAGACAGGGTTTCCAGGGCACCAGCCCACTCAATCCTCTTCATGACTGGATTTGAGGTGCGCCTACACAGCTCCCTTCTCTGCTTATCTCCTCCCCGGGCAGAAGGCTGTAGCCTGCAGGCAGCTGTCAGATCCTTCTCTGCACTGACGCCCAGATGCACATGGTGTCGGCTAGACTGACTCCACGATGCACATTGCGTCGAAACAACCCCCGGCCTGAGACGGACAGGTAGATTTCTCATGCCACTCAACCTTCTAATGGTCAGATGGTGATTTCCAACCTCTTCTATGTTTGTTTGTTTCTGCCACTCAACCAGCACTGCTTAGCCCAACACTTGCTTTGTTTTTGGCTCCCAAATGCTACACTAAACCCTATGTATTATAGAAGTACCCTACTTGTGTACCAGACGTCAATGGGTTTTATATGAGAAGTAGTACAGCGTATAGGTAATAGTGAGCTTTTTGGGATGAAAACCAAATGTTTATCACCTCTCTGATTCCAGACTTTTACTGTGGAAAATGTCAAAGCAGACAGTTTTTTCTTTGCTCGCTCTCTCAGTTAGAAATCGGACTCTGAAAACCTGATTCTCCAAAACAGCCTACATAAATCATCACAGTGTTTCCTCTCGCCAAACAAGCTTGGGATATTGACAATCTGCTGTTGAAGTGATGAGATTTTCTGTCTGGATATTTTACCACAATGTCAGATGACCGTCAAATCGCAAACCAAAGTTCAGATAGACTGTTCTATCGTTGTGTGACCCAAGTTCATATGCATCCTCAGACAGCACCCTTCATATGCACCCTCAAACAGCACCCTTCATATGCACCCTCAAACAGCACCCTTCATATGCACCCTCAAACAGCACCCTTCATATGCACCCTCAAACAGCACCCTTCATATGCACACTCAAACAGCACCCTTCATATGCACCCTCAAACAGCACCCTTCATATGCACCCTCAAACAGCACCCTTCATATGTACCCTCACACAGCACCCTTCATATGTCCCCTCAGACAGGCATATGAACACAAAGATCAGTTGCAGTGCATGTAGGTAACTGGGAATAAGTCTGAAACCACTGACTGACAGAAGAAAATGGGATTTCTTGATTCAGAGAAATAATGGTTTGGTAATTTTGTATTCAGCCTCTGCAATTTAGTCTAATTGAGGATGACAATGGTAACAGTAATGATGATGGTTGAGACCCTAATTATGTGACTTGCAATAAAATGTTTGGATCGAGCCAAATGTACTGTAAAGATTGTCCTAGATTTTTGGATACCATCCACCCTATGAGAACTTGTGAAGTGGACCGATGAGGTACAGAAACTGCAACGCATGGGCACCGCCCACCTACTCCTCAATTCCAGGCTACCAGACACACTTTGACAGACAGGAAGACATGCAGTTAACTGATGTTGGATGTTAATTGACATAAAGCCAACCGCAGTGACAGACGCTTGGATGTTATGGAGGAAACTGACAGCAAGACGACAGGCATCCTCACTTATCATTAGGATCTCTCTGACAAGACCGTGTGTGGGCTTTGCTGGTTTGCCCCCTCTGAGGGAAGTGGCGGGCGGGGCCCTTTCCTGTTGAAATATTTAGTAAGAACTCTGTGGCATCAAATGGTTGCAAATGGACAGGTATGAAATGGACAGGTATGAAATGGCAGCTAGTTTCATATTCGTTTCCTAGCACCAGCACGTGAGGAGAGTGGTTGGCCGGTTCACCGATGCTGTTCCATCTTCACCCCGGTGTGAACCAGAGAAGCCGGTCATAGCGGTGTGTTCAGACGGCTCAAAAGGAGCACTGGGCTTGACTGAAAGTGCTCCAGCAGCGGTTTCACCGTTGAAGCCATTTTAACGATATCAAATGTGATCAAAAGTCAATTGGCTCATCCCTCTGGAGGACATGGCCGGGTTATCGCCGCCCAATGCTCCGGGTCGTCAGGAGGGATCAGCCAATGAACTATACTGAAATGAACCGCTTATTATAGAGATGGCCTTGGTGTGACCTGGGCTGGTACAGATGCTATAGTGCTACAAATACGCTGCTCAGATTAGCCCTCTTTCACATGGCATGGAGCAAATCCCTCCAGCGTGTTGTCCTTTGGGGTGTTTCATCCGCTCTATGTGTTCCAGGAGGTCTCACTACCCAGAACTCTTAGCTCCCCACTGCGCCAACAGGGATGGCGAGAAGCACGGGCATTTAAGTGCGGCGTACCTCTGCCTGCCCAGATCAAATTTGCTGCATTGTGGGGGATTAAATTGGCACAGCCTAGGCTCACCATCTGAGGCATCTCCTTTTGTGCTCATTTCTGTCTCTGGCTTTGGAGGCATTCATCATCATCATCATCATCATCATCATATGCCTGCATTCATACACATAACAGGGTGGAAGTTGAGCAAAGGAATGGGAGGTCTCTGACATGCAACTGGAGATGGGAGTGTTGCTACCCAAATCTGTCTGTATGCGGTGGACACTTTGAAAGTGGTGTACCCTGGCTTTTTTGTTTTGGGGAACAGCCACTCCTCCCCCTGGCTTTTCCTTGAATTGATTCTGTGCGGATGAGGGTTTGATCAATCGATATCCATCGATTGTGGCCCCATTGGATCTATCCAGAACCCCCTGCCCTCCCTCTATGTATACTGGAACACATCATGTAGGCAGGGTTCTATTGAAACTCTGTACTGAATACTGTGCGCAACCATTCACACAACAACTGGCTCACATTTAATTATTTGCACGAAGATGATGGCTATGAAGGGCTGTCTCTTTTGAATGAGAAATAAAGATGGAGCAAGGCTGTAATGGCACTCTTTTATTCAAAGAAGTTGTTGCTATGTAGGGGCTGTTGCTATGCAAGGGGCTTACTAGGTTGTTCCTCCTCTGTCGTTGTCTGAGGGGAGTTGCAGTTCTCCAAATCCACCACTAGGAGAAGCCCTTTCTCTCTGTTTTGTGTGCTGCTTGAAAGTCAACCAAAGACGGCTGAGCATGTTAGACGGGTCCCAGACCTGTTCATGACGCGTGGCCAACTCGTTGACAGTGCAGCTCAGACTGTTCTGGGATCAGGCTGGTGAACCTTGGGGAGAGCGGAAGTGACTCAGGTAGCTTTGTTACTCCTCAGTGAGGTCCCTCCAGTGTGGACGAGCGTCACAGATGGAACAGCGTTGCTTTGATGGCCTTGAGAAGAGGTATTTAGAAAGTGGTTGATAGGAACAGTGACTGTTGTTTTGACGAAGTTCCCTTCATGCGTCAATCAGTTCATCTGTTTGTGTTCAGGGCTTTTGAGCTGTTGGCGTTTGTGAGACATTCCATAGAGCTGGTCTGTGAAGGTAATAGCGCTGGTCTGTGAAGGTAATAGCGCTGGGCTTTGAAGGGAATAGTGCTGGGCTGTGAAGGTAATAGCGCTGGGCTGTTAAGGTAATAGGGCTGGGCTGTGAAGGTAATAACGCTGGGCTCTGAAAGTAATAGCGCTGGGCTGTGTAGATAATAGCACTGAGCTGTGAAGGTAATAGCGCTGGGCTGTGAAGATAATAGCGCTGGGCTGTGAAGGTAATAGCACTGGACTCTGAAGGTAATAGCACTGGGCTCTGAAGGTAATAGCACTGGGCTCTGAAGGTAATAG